>BLFK01000259.1:1064830-1073851 GCA_014634185.1 Astreopora myriophthalma | reverse complement strand
GATTTTGAAAAAAAAAAAAAAAATCCTGCGAGCATACTTGCGCAGAAAAGAATTCCTAGACATGACCACAGCTGGGAAAAAATTCAGACATGTTCAGTGAGCAGGAAAAACAAAACAATAACAATGTACCACAAACACAAAACATATCATGCATGCACGTGCCCTGAGAAAGTTACCTTGTGCATAGAAGGGTATGAAAAAAGTAATGTTAAAACCAAATCATCCCGCCCTCAAAAGTTAAATGGTCCCTCCGTTATGAATGAGTTACTTTCGCACTCGATCACTACCTTCGTAGGTACCTTGCGCCTTAGTTACTTTCGCGTGCCTCAAGAATTAAGGCAACATTTTAACAAATTTTCAACTTTTCGTGACCTCGAAAGGACAATCGTAATGCAATATGGGGAACAAGAAAGTTATGTCCTATCTACCTTAACTAGTTGAATCTGCACATACACGTCGGCAAGAATGTAGACGCAATAATAAACGATCGATTGTCATTAAATACTATGCGTCATATTTTCTATCAGAGCTGTGTATGTCGATAAGAAGACCTTGACGAGACTTCTGTGGATTCTTCTCTTTCCCTTACATACATCCCTGTCGATACATCTCTCAGAGCAAGGCTTCCTTTAGGAGATGAGATGCTCTTTTCTCTCACCGTGACACTCTCTATAGGGGAGGAATCCCTCGGGTAGACATTTTCACTCGGCAAAAGAGACCTCAGTCGCGCTATCTCACATCTCGCCTCATACAGGTCAGCGGTCTGCTGCATAGCTCTGTCTTTTATCGCACAGTTTTCTCGCTGTAGCAACTGTAGAATAAGACAAAATTTTCCTGAATGATGAGTAAAACACTGTGCCGTGTATTACCTTCACTATCATATGCAGAAGTCTAAGTATACCGCTGCTCATACGAGGTTAACGAGCAAATACAACGTGATAGGTGATACGCGCAGCTCACATGGACATATTAGTATAGTGAACTTCTTTAAAATACACTCAACGATACACCTAAACTCGAAGATCAAGTCCAAATGTAGAGGACAAACATTTACAATCATTTGTAAACAGATGAGTCGAAAAATATGTAAAACCGTGGTTGCTAAAATCTGTTGTGGACTTTGACGTAGCGTAAAGGTTAAAACTTAAAAGTCCTGAATTGTCTTTCAGGTTGGATTTGCAGGTCGTGTCCACAATTGAAGGATCATTGGCTAAGATGCTATAGATCGTTTTCACCGTGATTTCATCAAATTCTAAAATCAAAATCGCGAGGTTTTCTGAATTTTTATCTGCATCACCGTGGAGACAATCTTGAACTAAATCTTTTTACTAGTTTCCAGTGCCATAGCATCTTTCGTTTTTCAACATACGACATTTTCAATTTCCGAACTCTCACCTTGCGTGACAAGAAGATAGCGGCCGTCTGGTTGGATAAAAAGGCTCTCCTTATAATTTTCAACACTTTAAACGTTTCAGGTATTAGAAGATTGTGTTTATGCGTATGTGTACCAACTCACGAGTGAGAAGAAAGCGTTTTCATTGCAAAGTGCATTCCAGATGTTTTCGTTGATTTCCGGCGGCCATATTTGTGTACAACATGTGTACACAAGGATGGAGCCGCCATACAAACCTCTCATAAGTTGTGTACAAGGTTTCGGAAAATAACTAAGAAATGGTGCACCACACAGACTGGAGACTTTGCGAAGTTGTTTATGTACTTCTCTTTCATAAGATTAAATTTTCCAGGCTTTTTTCCTTGAACGGTTAAGTATTTATTTTTTTGTGGCGTGACAGTGAAACCATCTTCTCCATAGGGCCGCGCCTCTGTATCTGATCGATAATCGCTCAAATCCTTAGTTCAAAGAAGGGAAAACAACAGAGTCTGGTGTTCTGGACAGCGGATATCTTGATGCTCTTCTTCAGATTCTACTGTCACAGTGGCGATGGTAGATTCTCTCAGTGTACCTTGCGCATCAGTTTTCGAATGCAATCTTCAGTTTGTGACACAATGGATGCCAATTAGCACTCTCTTCAAGGCACCCGTATACGACGCGTCTGACGGTAAATTAAAAATGATCCTTCTTTGATGTACTCTGTAGCCTTCCTATTGAGTTAAACAGTTCCCGGTTGCTACAGCAGCCCTACAAAACTAAGCCGAAGTGACAGTCGGTTAAGGATTACGTGAGATAAAATTCAGTTCTGAAAAAACTGTTAGGTTCGATCAAACAAATGAGGTGTCTAGCCTATCGTCCACCACTGTGCCAAGTAATGGGGATTTGCTGACTCGGTTAACGTGAGAATAGCCGATCAGGACAGGTGCAATAGGACCGACAAATCTAGACCTAGTAAATATCAATAACGTCTCACACTTCTTCGAGTGTGGTGTGCGACGGTTATTAAAGCCCCATATATAACGTTCTTCAAGTGCTTTGTTTAGGGGAGCTACTACTTGATCCCCATTCCCTCTGATACAGTAAGGGGTTTAAGCAACGACACGGCAACGCCAACGAAAACCGGGTTTCTTTAGATTTGCCCAAGAGTAAGTACTTCGCGATCATTCGATCTCGTTCACGTTGTACGCGGCGTGGGTGAAGTATCCTTTGAATGGATTGGTAGCGACGGTGTCGAAGATAAAACGGAGAACGTACGATTCGCTGTCGTGTTCTCCCGTTTCCGTCAAAACCTAAAATTTGGAAATTTCACATTGTTTTGCAGACCACGGTAAGGACGTACTAAAATGCATAGCGCAAGTGTAGAAAGTGTAGAGTGTGCAGAGTTATTGTTTCCCTCATTAAACCTGTTGTTTTGTGGCGTTGCTGTTGCCATAATCATTGCTTAAATTCCCTAGTGAATAGTTCTGTCGTTGGCGTGCATTAACGGGTTCTCCCGATTTTACTGACAGTGCGGTTACATAGTTTGTAAAAAGCGTTAACAAAGTTGGTCCAAGAACGGAGTCTCGTCGAATTCCGAACCAAACGGAACCGGCCTCCGATTTGGTTCCATTGACGATTGTGAATTGGCTTGTTACTTAGATAAATTTTTATCCAAGTTAGAAAGGAACCAAGGAGTCCAAAGTTCTGTTGTAATTTCCTTATAAGAAATTTGTGGTCAACCCTATCTACCTATTTTGAGCCTATCTTTAAAATTGTTGAAAGCCACTGTAACGACTCAGTCGTCAACTGCCCGTCTCCATCGGTTTCATGGAGACATCCTAAGAGTAATTCAGTGCTAAAGGGAACGACAGTTAGCTTGCGCGTAGTCGCGTGACCAGCTCCTGCCTAGCAAGTACTAGCAGTTGACGTTTTAACTCGTGTTGCAACACTCCCAGTCAGTTTTTTAATCGTTTTGCAGTGGTTATTTACCACCCCAAATGATACCCCAAACTGGACTGAGCACCACCACGGAATCTGTACAGTCTCTTTACAAAGTCACCTCGTTGGTTCTCCTCAAGTAATCCTAATCAATTACAATTATCGGCAGGTTTCAGCTAAATTCTGCTTACCAGGTTCTGCCTTGCGATGTCAAGCTTTTCGCATTTAAGTTTGGAAATCTCTTTTTGGAACTTATCGATTTGCCTGGAAAACGAATCTGAAAAACAAGGAAACCAAACACATCTCCTTAATTTGTTCAGTTACTCAAATACAAAAGACCAGAGCTTTCTTGGAATTACTCTGCACAGTGCTTAATTCTAGACCCATGCAACCATCAACGACGCAAAGGAGACCAAGATTAACGAAAATGCGTTCGACCCTTTGACGTTAGCACTGTTATGTGTTAGGGGCAGAGAGAGCGGATGAGCAAATACTCCACAGTGGAGTGAAACGTTTCCTGTACTGACCCCTGAGCTACTAAACACATATAGCTGAAATTCGCCGCAAGGTCATTCAAATCTCTTTTAACCCTCTCGCTCAGTGTGAAAGCTATTATTTTTAATCTGATAAAATCCCTTGGACTGAAGTATCAGTACAGCTTTAGTCCAGAACACTTAACTGACCACTGGACGGTAAATCCTCATGTGATATTAGACTTTCGCCGTCCAGTTTAGGAAGAGACGGTGATCTTTCATGAAATACCTGACAAAAAGGAAAGTTCAACAACTCACAGTACTGATATTGACTATTCAAACCAGAGGTTAGCTTCATTCGAGCTTACAACAGATTGTTTGGCGAATGATGAATACGTGGACACTGATAAATTTCCGAGAGAGAGGGGATAGGGAACTGGTGAATAGGGCTGCTGAAAACATGCACAGCATCGAAAGTGTAGAGAACATGTCCTGTTTCATTAGTGCCAAAGGAACAGCTCAGAACAATTTTGTTCGTTCAACACCACCGTTACGTTTTTAGAACAAGGACAGCAGTCCTTTTTTCACGTTTGAATACGTGTATTTCAATTATTATTACCGATATTGTAAGTCCCGCGTAAATAGTTCAGTTTGTTAGTATTACATATATCTTGCCATTACAATTAGTATGTTATGATTTATAAATTTCCCTCCCTAGCTGAGCAAAGTACAAAAGCGGGATTAGCTGTAGGACAGCCACATAAAACGAAAGCAGAAAATCTCGTTATCCGCAGTTCAGTTTGTAAATAAATGGGACCAATTGGGGTTTGACTAAAATGATAAAATTTGACTAAAATGATAAAATTGAACAAAAGGTGCTAGATAGAGACTAACATCTTCATTTTTTCGCTTCGACACCCACAGTGATGGTATTTATCATCAACTGTATTTATTTTGAAATGGCAGTGACACAGACTAGCATACTCGCCTTATAAGTCTGTGCTTTACATCCAAAACTATCTTTACAAACGAATCATCCTTTACTTACCTCCTCAACTCTTTCAGATTCAGGGTCAGTTGGATCAAACATCAAAAGGCCAGGTGGAACCGACCGGGGCCTGGAATCTGACATATCCAACAATGGCGAAACGATAGCAGTTTTCTTCTGCCTCTGTGCAGAAACTGGACTTGAGTCCACAGACTGTGCATTATCAGACACTTTTCTACGGACGTATGGCGAACTTGAGGGAGACCTGCTAAAGCTCTGCGGAGCGTCCGCTCTCTCATCCCGCGATCTATAAGACGACTGCGTGCAAGCTACGCTATGTTCATATACACTTGACCTTAAATGGTTAATATGTCGTTGCTCGTCTGTGGCATCCGGCGGTTCAGACCCCTTACGGTGACGTGTCGGAGACCTATCGTAAGGCATAAGTCTAATCGGCTCCTCAGATTCATCTTCGGGACCCGAGCGGTACCCTCCCACATAACGAACTTGATACTCAACAGACAAGCTTCCCTCATAAGACACACGGGACGGGGATGATTTGTCCTGGTCTCGAGATGCTGCTCTATGCAAACGATTTTGAACTTCCAACTGTGGCACCGACTGCGCATGAGCCACCGGATTTTTAACGTGAGGTGAAGTGCGCGGTGAGGATGCAAACTCAGTGGTTGTTTTCTCTTTTCTTGGTTCTGGGGTCTGAGAGCGTGCGTTTTGCTTACTTGAAGACGGAGAATCATCATCACGATGCCTGGATATCTCAGACGCGTTTGACTCGGAGCTGGAGTCTTCAGTATAGAACACTACATTGTTCTTGTTCTGTTCTTGAATCACAAGTGACTCCATACTCTTACAGCGGCTAGCTGGTTCTCTGCCAATATATGAACGGATAAAGAAAAACATGGATTGAATTGCGAAGTGAAATTTCATACAACGTGAAAATCGCAAAGAATAAAATAGGTGAAACTACCATATAACATCTCTCCGGCTCCACTGTTCCGAATTAAGAGGCAAACAAGGCCCGCATTTACACACACAGACACACGCACACACACACACGCACACACGCACACACGCACACACGCACACACGCACACACACACACACACACACACACTCACACACACACACACACACACGCAACAAACCAACAAGCCAATATCAAGCAATAGACTCCTAGCGGTTTGCTTCGTTCCACATGATTTTGAAAGATGCCAGTTATCCTGGGTTTTTTTACTCATTTTACTCACTTTTTCAGCGGCTTGGACGATTTCTTGGTTGTCAGTAAACTTTGCACAGACTTCCTTCTTTCCTTCGCCTAATCGAAAATGGAGGAAAAATTGTCAGTGAAGAAAACACCAGAAGTAATCATATTCAGAACAGCGGTAAGCTGACCATGAGCAAACGAAAACGCGGAAAGCTCCTCCGCAAATACTTGCCAAAGGAGTTGAAATAATTTAGCGATGGTTCAAACAAACCTTCAACTTCGTAACATCCCTCTTTCTTTCTCGCCATGCATTTTTTCCTCTCTGACAAATTTTGAACTACTGCTGTATGTTCTGCGTAGCATCACCGGTACAGCTCAGTCATCAAAGAGCATACAGTATCCCACATTTTGGGAAGAAGGGATGGCGTAGTGGTGAGAGCACTCCAGACCACTCCAGAAAACCGACATTTCCCAATTTTCCAATTCGACCTGGATCGCACGGACAATTCTGAACGAGTTCTAGAAGGCTCCTAAGTGATCGGTGGGTAAGCAAGTGACATTTACATTTTTTGACGCATAACTATGTGTCACCTTTCTCGCCCAGGCCTTGGGCTGACTGTCATCCGAATCTGCATCATCAGCTGCCGAGTGAGGTTCTCTCATGGACTGGGTTCGATTCACTGGACTCCTGCGGGGCCATACCATCCGGATTGCGGAGGGGAAAATTTTACGTTCCCTTCGTGGAGCCTAAAAATACCAAAAAAAAAAAAAAAAAGTTGCTAGAATAAGAATGGAGACACACACACAATCCAAATTTACCAATCTGCTTTTTAGGTGACTTGTTAAGTCAGCACCCAAGCGTACCTCGTCGCCTCCTGTGTCAAGTATCAACGCATTCTTTTCAATCAAATCGTTGGCCAATACACGCAACAACGTAGAGCGAGTACGATCCTACATCAAACAACAGGAAATATTTTACGTGAGAACAACAGACAGCCAAGAGGGCGCTGAGATTTGCCGATTTGCCATTAGGAATGTTTCCACTGAAAAACGGATGAATGTACGGACAGAGGGGTCAACCATCAAAATTCTCTGTCACGCCTCCGAAAAGAACAGTGTATTTCCAGAACATTCATTAACTCTAAATGCACAGCAAGTGGATTTAAATCAAACTAATATTCAGTTGAGATTGAAGAATTTTAAGACGAGGTTATACGTTGTGGAAACATGTTAAACGCATAAAGCACCCACAGAAAAGAGAGAACATCTATGAGAGGGGAATCGATCATAAGCTCACTACAAACACACTCAATCCACACAGGGTAGAATTTAAGTGGGCAATCTAAACAATGCAAGCCAGCTTAAAACATAATCTCTTTTATGGGGGGCGCAACCAAGTTACGGGTATACTCACTGCTAATTTAGCGAATTCTGCACTGTTGTAAGCTGCTAGCTCCGCATTAATAAGTTTGGTTAACAGGAATTTGCGAAATTCAGGACCCTGAAAAAAGATAAACTGAAGTAAAACTTAAACCAACAACGGTAAAACGTATTGAATCAAAATGGGAAAAACTGTTGTAAATCTGATCATCATTAATCGGAGACAGAAACAAACCTTCTTGAAAACAGCAGGATTTGGAAGCTTGGGACCGAAATGCGGAACATCTTCACGAGCAGTTACAGACACCTGAAATGACACCAGTGGATTAATTTGTAAGGCTGTCGGTTGGTCACTCGAACAGTGCCTCAAAGGATTTATAATGCCTGAACTCCGAGACCTTCTTAAAAATTATTTTTAAGATGGCCGAGGAGCGAGGAATCATCCGATTTAATGCACCTTTTCTCTGTTATAGAACAAAGAAAGCACCCAATAAGAACAGGAGCTCATTATTGTGCTCACTGGGTGGAACAGGAGGTCATTATTAAAAATAATCACCTGTTCATAATAATGGTAAGGTGCATTAAAGCCTAATAAACCAAATCGGTTAACTCAATGTTGTAACCAATTCAAATCCTTTGGGTATAAAACGTTTTGCTCCAAGTATTTCCATATCATTTGAATGTGAATGCTACATTATAATGCAAGTACAGTGAACAAACAATCTTAACCCTGGGAGATTTGAATTGGGTAAAACACTGAGTTAGCAGATTTGGTTTATCAGTAAGCCAGTCACCCAACAATCAACCAGCAACACAAAACCAAACCATATCATTGGATGTACCTTGTATCGTGTGTTGCTTGTGTTTGGCTCTTCCACTTGCACCACAATGAAAACGTGTAAGAAATGCGACCGGATGGAGACGGGTGAAAAGGGAGTATTTTCATCCTGAAGAAATAATAATAATAATAATAATAATAATAATAATAATAATAATAATAATAATAAAAATAATAATAATAATAATAATAATAATAATAATAACAACAATAACAATAATAATAAAGCAATATTATTTATACAACATGCTAAATTCTCTATACATTTTGATTGGCCATTGCCTAGGACCTATGAAAGGACAGATGCATAAATGCCGGACATCACTGTAGATTCCATTTTGCCAAGAACAGACCTGTTCTATAGCAAAAACATCAGTGACTTTCTCGCTTTTTTGTAATTCTAGAAGTACACAAACTTAAAGAATTCCAGTACAAACTTTTGCATGATACCAAGAAATGAGTTTTTGACCAAAATACTAATAAAAGAAAATCTCGAGTGCTACTTCTGCAAAGAAACTGAAACACTTATTCACCTATTCTAGAACTGTTCTAAAACGGTACATCTCTAGCAGAGCATCATTGTACGAATAAAATTCTTTAAAATCATTCCCTACGGCTACGTATTACAAATAGTTTCTACACATGAAAAGTCAATAGGCCATTTGCATGATGGCGTCATTTTACTACCAAGACCAGAATGCAAAGAGTAGCTTTTATTGTCAGGCAAATTTTACCAATTGTCTCCTCATTCCCTGAAGAGTAGAAAAATCTGCATGAGAAAGCATTTTTACAAAGCATTCTGGTCTTTGT
>BLFK01000259.1:1054830-1059830 GCA_014634185.1 Astreopora myriophthalma | reverse complement strand
TTCGAGAACCCAATTTATGATTACAACTCACTATTTTGCAAAGATTGTTTACAATACTAGTTAACATGGAAAGAGATAACTTTGGATTTTTCAACAGTCTATCACTTCAGTGTTACCCAAAATCATTCAGGTAGTCAAAGCTTTTTATTTACGATCCCCTTTCACCGCTTTCGTGTTTGTCATGTTTATCTTTTGCCATACTTGAGGTTCACGTGTTCACAAGTTTGCCTTTTGCCTTGAAGATATTTAGATTGTCAATTAAAAACTCTGTTTTGATTGGCCACTATACATCAACATGTAAATAGTTCACGCTGAAGTCAAAACAGATACGTTTTGTTTCTGAGGAAATGAGACCATAATACACAAACAAACAAATTAACCTTGCAGTTAAACATACTGTGCATTGTGATGATCATTGCAGTGGTGTGAGCAACTTAAGGTTACCGTATATGTTCAGGGTTGTCTCATTTCCAAGTGATGCAGCACGTCTGGTTTAAACTGTAGATACGTAAACCCTCATATCAAATTAAAGCTTATAGAGCTGGTTATCAAACTATACCAAGAACTTTGAAATAAAATGAGTTGGCAAATTTTTTATGCCCTCTAATTGTGAGCATCCAAACCACCTTTTAGAAGCTACAAGTCAAAGCAAATTTCTTGGTTTGCCCGCAAATTTGGACAGTAGCTAGTTAAACATAATCATAAACAACAAAAACGTGTCTGCGACTTTTTTATTTCGAAATATTTTTTTCTCTGAGAGCGATTTTTGTTTGATTGCTCTGAGCTTTTTTTAAAAATCCTATACTGAAAATGTTCTGTAACTTTTCACTGCAACTGAATATGCCAAAAAAGCAGACATGGTTTTTTAGAGCTTTGGGTCTGGAAACAAATCAAATCAGTGAAAAACAAAATTTGCTTTGACTTGTAGCTTTCAAAAGGTGATTCTGACAATCATATTTAGAAGTCATCAACAATTCAACAATCCATTTTACGTCAAAATTCTTGCTATATGTTTAACAGCCAGTTTTATAAGCTTTAATTTAATATGGGACTTTAGGTACCTACAGTTAAAACCAGACTTGCTACATCACTTGGACGCAAGACACCCCTGAAGGTACACGTACATGGTAACCTTAAGCAGTTGCAAAGAAGCCTAGTAAGAAAAGCCCAATACAATTTCATCAGACAAGTTATTTTCTGTGAGGTGTAAATGGCGACAACTGACTTTCCACAAAAGGCTTACTTGGCCATACCTTAGGGTGAGCCAAAACCTGGAACTGATCCAAGTTTTCTCCATCATCTCCAAGAAGATACTTAAAACAAAATACCGGTAACTAATTAGTTCAGACACATTTTCTTTGATAGATTTATCTGTCACTACAACATCCTTTTTTTAAAAGGTAATCAAAGGTGAAAGTCGAGTTAATAATTTGTCTTAGGATTGTGTCACAACAGGATCATGGACTGTGACGTTTCAACTGCTATACTACTGGTCTTCATCAGGCCATGATGTTGACTGGCTATGCATCAGTATAAGTACATGCAGCACTGTGGTTGGCGGCCATTTCAATCGTCACTTGGGCTGTTGTTTACTTGAGGACTGATGCTTGTCGTTCAGACTAGATATTGTTCCCTCAGTCGTCTGCCTTGGTACTGATTGGTTACCTTGTGTTGTTTGATTGTGGGCATCCACAAAATACTAACTCAACTATTATTAAGAATCATAAGGAGTAGCACCTTCCATGATATTGTAATGAAATCTACTTGCACTTACTGGACTGGCATGAAAGAGAAACCCTATTTGGAAGTCAAATTGGAATTATAGCATCCCATACTGTTACTTGGAATTTTTACAGGTTAAGTTGATGTACATGTAATAGATGGGCTTTGGGTAAAAGGTGCCTCAGTAACTTTTATGTGTACATTAATTTTTGTCATTTTGTGAAATTGTGGCCAAGTTCTAAGTTTTAGAGGGAACAATGCAATGTCAAGATATGAGCATGAAAAAACAGGAAAATATCCTCAAGTCTTTACATCGAATTAACCCCACTTTTTCACATACCGCATGTGACAGATTAACCCACAATTCAAGCACCGATGATGGTGCAGAAATTGACCTTGATTGAATAAATAACAAGAACAAATGCAAAACCTGTTCAGGCCTTTTCTGTGCCTTGAGTTCATCAATTATATTATATTTTTTATTATTACATACCTTGACAATCTCTCGTGGTCCTGGATTATCAGATAGATTTTCTATTGGTAGTGAGTCTGCAATGGCCTTTTCTGTTGTTCTATAAGTGTGAACAAAATCACTAAAAGGAATGTCACATGCCTCATATGTTGTAGTTCAAAATGAAATTCAAAATACATTCATGGTTTCACCTAGTTTGACTCTCAATTTACTTAATGATCACAAACAATTTGGGATGATAGAAAAAGAAAAATAATGGAGACTCAAAACTAGGTTGAAACCATTTAAACCTGAATCAACATTACACAGTGTAAACGAATTTTAACGAGCAACATATACATGCAGAAGGATGAAGGCAGCTAGACCACATTAGTCATTTTAACTTAAGACATACAAAGAGGCCTTTTGCAACTCTTGGTCACATAACTTTTGCAACTGTTGGTTACGGTTGCTTTGAATTATATTTTACCAGTAATGAGGTGGGCATACTCAGAAAAAAATTCTGAGTGCTCCTAAAGAAGAGTTGAACCTATGAGCTTCAGATGACTAGTTTGAAGGCTTTACCACTGAGCTACAGGAGACTCATTGGAGCTAGGCCATCTAGGTTCCATTTTGAATGGTAATCTAGTATCTGGAGCTCTACAAATTACAGAAAATAATGAAAAGATCATATTTCACTTGGTCAGAGATCAAAGGTTCAGACAAATTGTTGTCGTCATCAACCAGCAACTTCATCATCATCAGCTTCTTCCTCTTTGGCATTTTAATACTCAAACAGACAACTGATCATATAATTATGGTTTTCATCTGGGATCAGAGGGCTTATTCATTGATTGGCTTTTGTTATTGTATTGGATGGGCGGTTAAGGAGCAAGGAAAAGGAGAAGCTGGACAAATGTCAACACCTAGCTGTAGAGCTTCAAAGATTTTGGTAAATGAGGGTTGACATAGTGCCTGTTGTTGTTGGAGCTTTGGGGGTCGAGAGCAACAATTTGCAGCAGTGGCTGGATCAGTTGTGTGTTGATGTCCATATGTTGGTACATTGCAGAAAGGGTCTCTTATAGGGACTGCCAAAATTCTGAGAAGGATCTTAAGAATAATTATGAGCTTGCAAGCTGCAGTCTGATTGAGGGACTACAATAAGAAATAGTGCCTGCGTTAGCACTGAGATTTCAGGAAATAACTACAGTCAATGCAAATAACGCATGAACAATCGGCATTTCATAAAGATTGCATTCTTCATGTGGACATGCGTTTCTGACATTCGATTGTTTGTAAATTCCCACAAAGATTAAATATAAGAATTTATTTCTGACTGAGTACATTAACTCTTCAGATTTTCCAGAAGATGGCAGAACTCTGGTTCAAGATAAAACTGAAAAAAAAAAACCTTTCTACTTTCGTAGAAAGGGGTAAGTTCTACCTCGATAAAGCGCTCAAAGATGTTCAAGTTGACACTGTGCAGGAAGCCTAATGGAAGAGTAGCCGGCATGCAAATATTGCCAAGCAGCAACCTTTCATGTATTTCAGAGGCATACAGCATGCATACTGGCTTGGTTTTTGAAGTTTCCAAGTCCTGATTACTTCCAAAAGGTTAACTGACGAAATCATCCTCACACTTGCTGGACAATTTAAGCAATTGTCTCATATGCACTTGAAAAATTCAAGTGACTCCAACGGGATTTGAACCCACGACCTCTGCGACGCCGGTGCAGTGCTCTTACCAACTGAGCTATGAAGCCACACAGTTGAGAGCTGGTAAATTTGCTGGGCTGACTGACTGATCAGTTGATTTCTAAAACCACACTTCATAATCATTTCTTTCATCCATTCCTTTCATGGGAAAACACACATGAGCCCAGCAAATTGACCAGCTCTCAACTGTGTGGCTTCATAGCACAGTTGGTAAGAGCACTGCACCGGCGTCGCAGAGGTCGTGGGTTCGAATCCCGTTGGAGTCACTTGAATTTTTCAAGTGCATATGAGACAATTGCTTAAATTGTCCAGCAAATGTGAGGATCATTTCGTCAGTTGATTTCTAAAACCAAACTTCATAATCATTTCTTTCTTCCAAAAGGATGTTTGTTACCAGTCTTTCCCTCAGAAGAAAGTGGTTGAGATGTTACACGGAGAAAATTTTAAATATTGTTAAATAGTGTATTATGCTGTGAACAGCTCCTTTGCTCACCCTTGAGTTGCGTAAATTTCTGATAACCCAAATCTCGCATTAAAGAGATCAACAATTTCCTCTCTCACATTCAAGGGCAATGGTTTACCAGATCGATAAATTCCGCCTAGCGAATTTCTTGCCATATTGCGTGGCTCAAAAGTCCTAGATGGACTGGCACGTGAGTTCAAACACTGGCGTTTATAAGTACACTTGTTTCATGACATTCTCTCCATTGAATGAGCTGTATCAAATTACAAAACATGAGAAACTTGCAGAATTCTCGAACCCAAGCAAGCAAATGAACTTTCACAATTCCTTTTTGCTGATTACTTGCAATTTTCTGGAATTTAATTTTTATGCTGCGTTGTTCCTACAACCAAGTATAAGACCTTCTATGTAAGAAGAGAATCTTGCTTTCCAGTTCAGTCTTCGAATGAAAATTTCTTCCTTTCTCACAATAACACTGAAAATTTTTGATTAACTAAATCAAATGTTTCAAATGCACAATAAATGATACAAAGATTTGGCAAATTTTGTGAATGATAAAATCAAAGAATTGAGTAATGAATGAATCTTTGAACTTGTTCATACGTGAAGTGTGTTCATTATAATAATTATTATGTATAATGAAATAAT
>BLFK01000259.1:1044830-1049830 GCA_014634185.1 Astreopora myriophthalma | reverse complement strand
GTAGTGCTACTCTCCCATTTAGTTCAAAGGTGCTTTAAAATGCTATCGAGATCCATACAGATAAACTATAACCGCAAAATACTCAAAACAAAATTTTTACGCCCCCCCCCCCCAAAAAAAAAATATTAAATAAATAAAATCTTCATTAAAGACTCTTTTAAAAACAAAAGTCTCAGCTACCTTTTAACTTATGACTAGCCGGAGCTCATTCAAAAGTCTCATAAGCAGCCACAAAGAACCTTGCACCATAAGTTTTTAGACGAAAAGGTAGATTGACAAGAAGATTCTTTGTAGTGCAGCCCAGACAAGGAGATGGAAAATAATTAAATGTTGCAGGTAATTCATTTTAGTTAATATACATGTAACTTTTGGCTGGATAATTTTTTTAACTAGGTACCAGTAATTTTATTTTTATAACCTGCAATGTTTTTTACTATAAATAGTTTCAAATTGTTCTGCGGCCAGGGTTAAGGCTAAGCACTGATTTGAAATGGATAGCTTTGGATACTTCAGTACACAGTCCATACATGTGCTAACTTTGCATAAATTAAATTTTGGCAAAAGTGAGTCTGGGAGAAATATATGAATAAATTCAAGTTCAAATTCAAAAATCCAAATTTAAAAAAAAAATTCTTCTTTCTCAGAATAGAGATAAGGAAACAGACAGGAAGAAAAAAGAAAGGTTAAAAAAATGAGTAGAATATTTTTTGACAGTTGATTAAAAACAGAGTAAAGGATAAATACCTGGTTAAAAAACATATTTACTTGGTTAAAAAATTACCTATCAAAAATTTTAAACTGCAACATTTTATGGAGGCTGTGAAGTGTGTAATTAGCAAAATTTTAAGTGAAAACAGTAGTTTATTGCAAGCTGATGAAGACCAAATAAAATAGATGTAACAGGTTTATGTTCTCTGGAATAGGTGATGAGATGAGCAGCTGCATTCTGGACATGAATGATTGTTGTAATCCAGTCAAAAGATACAGTAGAGAATTGTAGTAGTCAAGCTTGGATGATATGAAGACAGAAACAAGTCTTTCAGCAGTAGCAAGTAAAAGGTATTTCCTGATATAACTGATATTGCAAAGATGGTAGAAAACAGACCATGAGAGATGACTTCAATACTCCAAGCTTTTTGCAAAGAGTGGATGGTCTTTTTGACTATGCAGAGTTCTTGGAGAGGTTGACAAGGCAAAACTAATGTTTGGCAGAGATCTTATCTCTGTGTATAAGGCACGATTGACTAGACCAAGGCAAAATCCATAGCCATATCAATATAATATCCATTACTCTTTAGGTAAAAAATATAAGGTTAGTCCATTGCCCAGTCACATTAGCCCTGTTGAGGCTTCAATAAGTTCTAGGTCGTAATAAATAGTAGGATTTTTTTTTCCTCCAACATTTTAAGTTAGAGATTATCTGATTTGCAGGTACGTCCTCCCTTGTTGGTCTACTTAATTAACTAATTTGTGTTTTCTTTGTTCAAACCTAGTCCTTTGTTCATTTTTCCATTTTTTCTGCTTTTTATTTCTTCTATTTCTTTGTGTGTGCCAGGAGAATTCCCTAATTGTTGAGGACTGAGGTTCTGAGTGGCCACAGAGGTATGGTAATTAGTGATAATCTAGGACTCCTGCCAGATTTTTGCCCCTCGATAGTCTTTTGAAACAATTCATTGCTAAATATATTTAATCCTACATATGCAGTGAAAACAAAATGAAATGCATATTAACAATGCAGGTTTAGTCAGGCATCTGATAGGTTTCATGCTGACAGATGTCAAAGGTTGGTTCATTTAACTTTGTTATTGTCTGCACAAAAACTTTAACTGGTGAAGAATTTTACCCATAGCTGTATTAATTTACCATGAATTTCAACAAGCCAATTGACTTTTATGATGTGATACCATCATATTGAATGTAAGAACACAATGGACCTGGCATAACACCACATAATAACCATTTAAAATCTCATGAAAACAGCACTGGTTCAATAAAAATAAAGATGGTCCATGGACTGGGTCCATATAGGGTTGGTCCATGGACCAGGAGTCCATGTTTTGTATGTACGTCCAGTTGAGAATCCTCAGCAAAGAAATGACAGCACGGGTTGAATTTCTCGACATCAGAAAGTGGAAAAGCATAAAAATGCAAAATAGGGCCTACAACAGACCCCTGAAGTATTGGTGACTTTTTTCAAGTGTAAATGATCATGACCTCCCCTCCCCCTCTGCCACCACAACAAAAAAAGTGCTACTCCTTGGCAGATTGTTCACCATGGTACAGCTCTTTGCAAAACTTTCATCCCCACTGCTTCAGTGCTCCCAAAGTCAATTTTGAAACCCCGATCTGCAGTACACGCTGCACAGTGTTTGTAAGCACGTGCACACTCATTGTTCAAAGACACTGCCATTATGGATAACTTTGGTATTGCTATGGACTTTATCAATGACCACTGTCTTGATTTATTGGAAAAATGGGAGGAAATTGAATGTTATCTGCTGGAGACATTAAAAAATTTACCCACAGATGGCTCCCTGCTCCAACTTAGAATGTTATTTTTGATTGGAAGCAAATATTATGAGCATGCTGGTGGACCTGGAAAAATTTGAGGAGGAACTGAATTTGAGACACCAAGGGCATATTTTTCCCTTTACAACAGCTCTTTTAAGAGCCACAACACACACATGAAAGCCTTCAAATTTTCTTTTTTTTTGGTTCTTGTGAAATTTTATTATTTTATTTTTGGCTGCAAATTTGATTGCTAATTTCCGATCACTGGCCGTTATTTCCACTGTTAATGACTTGAGACTCTACCATCACAGTCAAAACACGTCAAGCGTTCCTGGCAAGTGGATTGCAAATTAGTTTTTGATTTCATTGATCATCATGATAACCTGGTTCTCAGATGAATAATTCAAAATTCAAATTTTGATTGGATTACTGCTGGCTTCTAGTGCCTGGCTGGCCTGAGAATTTGACAGGTTTAATGATTTGCATAATCTGTACAACAATGGTCACTTGCCTCTTCTTAAAAATCCATTTCTTTTTTCCAAATATTGGAATTAAAACATATCTCCTTGAATGTAAGCACTCTCATAAGATCAAATAAAGAGGGAGAGGAGGAAAGGAGAGGAGAGGAGAGGAGAGGAGAGAGGAGAGAGGAGGAGAGAGGAGGAGAGAGGAGGAGAGAGGAGGAGAGAGGAGGAGAGAGGAGGAGAGAGGAGAGAGGAGATCGAATCAGATGCAATAGGTAAACCTGTCAAATTCTCACACTGGCCGGGGACTGGAAGCCAGCAATACAGGGCTTGAAATTGTGACTCACTGGTCACTAATGCGACCAGAAATTTAGCACAAGTGACTATAAGGTGTCTGAAACTGGTTGCCAGCTGGCGACCCATGTTCGGACCCAAAATTATCAGATGTTGACAAATGTTGATGTTCTTCCTTTGATCTTAAATGTTCCCAAAAACATATCATTCCCATAAGTAGGCAACAAAATAACACCAAGTGCATATTTAACAAGCACCATGATGTGTTAGCAGCTTCATCCTCTTAACATCGGAGGCGCACTAAAACTATTATTAATTAATATCACAGGCGAACTAAAACTACTGTAGGGGACTGGGCTGAGTATAATTTTTGGGAGCCTTCAGTTCCTTTCTTTTGGCCACATATGCTTTCCAAAGAAAAAAAAAAGTTATCAAAATGTTTGATTTGGCGACCAAAATTCTTTCTCTTGTTGCCAGCTGGCACCTGAACTAAAAAGTTAATTTTGAGTCCTGCAATAATCCAATCAAACTTCAAATTATAATATATCCCTAAATAATGAGAGGGTCAAGTCATGTGAATTTCTATAAAAGTTACATACCAATTAATTTATTTCTATGTGCATAGTTCTAGTCAAGGTG
The DNA here is from genome assembly GCA_014634185.1 of Astreopora myriophthalma. Lineage (NCBI taxonomy): Eukaryota > Metazoa > Cnidaria > Anthozoa > Scleractinia > Acroporidae > Astreopora > Astreopora myriophthalma. Next base: position 1,045,922 of record BLFK01000259.1, on the reverse strand, counting down.
TCAACATACCTTTAACTGGTTCTGTGTGGGGAACCATCATTATGGGTCTGTATGCACTAGGATGACAAAATTTGTTTGGCTGTACCAAAAATCTCAACAAAAACGGTCTCCGCCGAATTTTCAATTTAGTAAACTTGAGCGCACTTGAAAATAAATCATTTTGTTAACCACAAAGTGTCAATTGCATTGCTTAAGCCTCAAAGTGAGATCTCACTTGATTAACATTATTTTCCTTCAGTTTATGCCATGTAAACTGTAAAATCTGTCAGTTTTTGCACCTAACAAAAATATGTCCTGCTCCAAAGCAGGACTACAGCACCTTTGCAGTTTGGTATTTGGTAGAAGAAAAAATCATCAGGCACACTTGTATCACAGAGCTGATGACAGTTTTTTTTTTTTTTCACAAAATAAACAAATTTGCCTTGTGCGTATGGGCCCAATGGTATGAGAACAACAATGACACTGACAACTCCAAAAACTTGCAATGACTTTGCAGAATTTAACTGTCTCTTTCCATGTAAACACATATTATTCCAAATTTATACACTGACCTCTTCTGTTTCCTGGTTAATTTCTGTTGTCCCAATTACCAATGATGGCACACACACAGGATTCCGTAAGGAAAAGGGTAACTCTACTCTTTGCTCGTTGAGGCGATTTGACTGAAAATGTAATGAATAAAGCAGGACTATAGTCACACGTGAAAGAGTGAAATTGAAATTTCAGGTAACAAGGATTAATACAAGCAACAAAACAGTTGGAAATTTCACCAGTTTTAATCTATAGACCATAAAACACTTGTGTACAAACTGCACCTTTCTGGCACAACTTCAAAGGTGATTATTTCCATCACTTGCCAGACCACTTGGGAGAAATCATGAGGCAAATTTCTAACTGAAGGGCTCAGAGAAAAATGTTCCTGACTTTTTTAGTGCATTTGGTTACTTTTGCCAAATTGTGGCCAAATTTTGCACAGTTTACGGAAATTAAGTTATGGAATTACTTACCCTAAATGATGTGAACAAAATAACGAAAAAAAAAATAAAGAAAAAAGAAAGAAAAAAAATTCTAGGCCCTGGGGAAAGGGGGGGG
>BLFK01000259.1:1005940-1030940 GCA_014634185.1 Astreopora myriophthalma | reverse complement strand
CCGGTGCGATGCTCTACCAATTGAGCTATGAAGCCACACATTGGGAGCGAGGTCAATTTAGTGAGTTCATATCTCCCGTGAGGAGTGAAATTTCACATCTCCTGTGAGGAGTGAAATTTCATATATACTTCACATCATAATAAACCCTACTTGCAGTCACTGAAAATAAATTCCAAGGAAATTAATTCACTCAGTGTAGATGCCCCTTTGTTTTTCCTTATCACTTCAAACTTTTTCCAGCTGTGTACTGGCAAGATTGAAAAGACAAAGAATATGTACTACATATATTTCCTAAGTCACAAACATATCGAACGACTTGTCTTTTTGAAAGCAACCTTACATGTATATATGATTCTTTTAGACCAGTGAACAAAAATTAATAAAGGTCATAGCAGCTACCACAACCATTATTAATGATGATTAACATAAATAGAGCCAAATTGATGGGAACTAAAAGTTTGCATTGGAACGTGCTGAACGGTTCCATGTTGTAGTCTGGCTTGAATTAAACTATCAATATTTTTTTATTAACTACAAAAGGTGAAAACCTTTGAATAACCATGCACTGCACACTTGCACACAGCAACTGTTATAATTTATTGTCATTTGAAGGACACCAGTTTCGTTTCAGAGAAGTAATGAAAAGTTGAAAATCAACTGGTGAACTATAAGAACGCCATCATTAAAATTTCACCTAGTTACATAGCTGCGATATTGAAAATGTGCGAAAAGTATGAGACAACAAATCCAACCATGCATGGACGACCAAACAGAATTTGCAAATCAATACATAAAAACTCTATTGTCCTGTGAAATAGGTGCAATTAAGCTCTTTCCTACATCTTGCCGAGTGAATTAAATTTAAAGTTCAACAAGAACACATCGAATAAAAGACAGCTCAGGACAATCCATTCCAAAGATGACTCATATTTTTTTGCATTAGGAATGAAATTCTTTCATGTAAAAAGCTGTTCACTCTTCTTGATTCAAAAAATACCGTTGGCACTAAGAATACTCGATTGCGCTCAAAAATTGAAACTTTCTGAAAAGAAACGTTTGAACGCGGCACTTAAAGGACACAAGTTACTAACTTAATACGTTTGGTCAAAGAATTTTTAGAGATGAAAATTATGTTATTTTAAATAACACTTTCACCCCTATTCTGCAAAACAAACTTAAATCATAAACACAGCGATGGAAAGAAATTTAACAAACAGTACAAATATCTTTCACTTACCGCCAGTTCGGGCAAGATGACTTTTATGAAATTTCAATAAGAAAGCGCTTTACGGACCTTCAGAAGTTACCGCGTTGGATCAAACGTCACGAAATCGTTCGTTCGGCGAATACATGATTTATGCTGTGGTTGGGTTTCTACACATGTATTTCTGTTCACCACTAATTTGTTATCCAAATATTTATCTGCCAATCAATCCTGGGAACAAAGAGTGGCACAAAATGTCCACAGGCACTCGAGGCTTGAGGCAAAAAGGCGGCGTAGATTGATCTATCACTGTGTAAACCTCAAATCGTGACGACTACACACAAGCAAATATAGTAAATTACATGTACATAAATTTTTCCCACACGTAAAACAAACTCCAACCATAGCTTCTCAAGTCGTTAATGATTACATCAACCTACAATATACTCAAAATAAACATAAATCATGCTCCAGAAACACGAAATTACGAAAGTTTATCAATATTGACGTCGACAGACAACTGTCGGTTTCAATGCAAAGGAGTGCACATATAAAAATGGACATCCCGCCAGCCATCTAGCCGAACAATTACTACCATAATCTCAAAGTACATACCTTAATTGCTACCCTCATGAGAATAACGTGGAAAATAAATTCAGGTATCGAGCAAAAGCTCGAGAGAAAAAAATCGAAATCCTGTTTGGATTTCCCTGTTGAGAATTTTCATTTGTGGCCACTGACCTGTATTGGCGAGGCACTGCGGGAGCAAGTTGCTGACCCCTCCGAAATCCGTTGACATCTACACTTCTATGCTACGTTAGCTACGTAACACAATGCCTGATTTAATTTCCTTACAGGTTTTGATGTTTGCTTGAATAAGGAAGTTCCTTTAATCATGAAATTCTGCCCGGGAAAAATACAAAGGTGGTGGGAGAAGCGGGGCCGATATCAATTCCAATTGCCACTGTCTTTTTTTTTCTTCACTCTTTTCTCTTCTGTTCTTTTTGGCTGCTTTTTCGACCTAAGAAGATCGAAGGGCCTCTGCTCGCGGTTTATCTCGGTTTTGAAGGAAATGTGAAGCGCGACTCGAGGTAATAATTAGACGGTAATATCCCTCGTGGACAGTCGCTTTAGTCGACCGCAAAGCGACTTTCATGCCATCGTGGCAAATTTTTTATTAATTTGAAGAGGCTCAATATTTTCCAATATCCGTGAGAAAACGCTTATGACAACCCTGAATTAAAAATCTCCAGGAAATTAAAATGAAGCACCGCGAATATCAGCATGGCACCTTCAGTAGTCTATCAGAAAAATTATTTTGTCGTTTTTCTTTTTGTTTTCAGGATTTTCTATTTTGCAATCCTTTGTATTGATCTGATTTACTTGAATCGAGCATTTGATTAACCATATTCTGGAAGGCGTTTTGAGAAGTGATTTTAAACTAAATTAATTCAATGACTATTTTTAGCTGTATCTGCTTAAATTAGAAGTCTATTTTTAATAACATTTTGCAATTTACTTTTGCAGTAATTGATCAATTTAGCACTGTCGCTTAAAAAAGGACAACATGCAGATGATGATCTTCTTAATACAAGCGACAAAGTTTTTCTACCATCACTCGACGCCTATCTCTGAGTATTGACCCAGTTTAACAAAACACGAAGTGAAGAATCGTCGCTCTCAAACAGTGAACTGTCTGGCTTCCACATCTGGCATATCTTGTATTATGAAGAACTTTGGTGTGTCTCCCAGTACCAATTTAAGACAAGTAACAATCCACTGGTTAACTTCTTAAAAAGGCCATTTCAAGAGTTAATTTCGTTAAATGAAACAAAACGCGAAACATACTTTATATGATGTATTGCAGCTTCTTCTTACTTTTCATTTTTTTTTCCGGCAGATTTTACACGGAAGCGTGAAATAATTATATGTGCGTGTACAAGATGCTCTCTTCTTGATCCCGCCCTTCCAGAAATTCGCAATATTAGTTATATGTTTGATATAAATAAAGAGTAGTCTTTATCCACTTTTGTGATGATCATTTCAGTGGACAGGACACCTCAACCCAATATACGAACAAACACACAATAGTTGAATAAATAATGCTCCAGCAGTGTTCAAATCAGTAATGTTACATGTATACTGAGAGAGTATACACCCCTGTTACAACTAAGTGCCGGCAACAGGGTACACACCACGAGGTCAGTGCATGACTGACTTTCGAAGCATTATTGTCCGAATCAGAGGTGGTTTTATTTGAGTTGGTCTGTAAAAGAAAGCGATTAGCGGCATTCAAGTGACAGGGATGTAAACAGCATGGAACACTGTTTTGTCGCACCAAGGCACACTGATATAATGGTCAGGGCGTCAGCTGTAGTTTAGTTTAGTTTAATTAGTTTAATTTATTTGCTACAGTTCAACAACTAATCTACATTACACAATTATAACAAAAGAAAAAAAATACAATTATATTTAATTTAGATTTGAATGTTACGAGCGAGATTGTACATTTCATATTGGATGGAAGAGTATTCCACAGTCCTGAAAAAAGAATTTCTATAGTAGTCCTGTTTGCGTTTGAAAGTTATATTATAGTTCTTCGGATTATAATTACGGGTTTTATAACAAGGATCAGAGGTGCACAGATAGTCATGAATATCGGTGATTATCAGACCACTTCTTGATGTGAAAAATAGTAGCAAGTCTGAAATCTTTCTGTGGTGTACAGTTTAGTCAGCCTTAGTCTCTCAGTATAGGACATGTCTTGCGGGTAGCTCAAAATGAACTTGGTTGCCCTACGCTGGACATCTTCCAACAGCTTACAATGTTTAACTGTTTAAGGTGACCACAGATTACTGCCATATTCCAGTTTGGGTCTCACGAGGGCACAGTACAGACGTTTTCTGATGGTGGGCTGAGACAGGTCCCGGCATGTTCTTTTGATAAGGTCGAGGGTTTTGTTGGCCTTCGCAACAGTTTCTTCAATATGCCTTGCCCATGAAAGGTCGCTGGACATGGTGATACCGAGGTCCGTGATGGAGGAAACACACTCAAGTTGTGTGTTTCAAGTTGTAGTGTCGCTGTCGTCTATTCATTGCTACTCTTCGGTTTGTCTCTCCTTCTACAATAAAGAAACAAGCGTACGAAGCACGGTTTGTCAGATCAGAATCATACGATTCACGTTTTGTGATCCAACTATGTTATTCAAGTAAGAGAAGTACTAGCTGTCTAAGAGAGGTTTCCGTCTTGGAATTGTGAAGGCAACCTTGATTAAGCGATCATTTGGTTACTGTAAACCTTGGACATGTGCCAAGTAATCCTTCAGATCATTGACTGCGGCGATCTTCACTGCTGCACGATTTTTCATTTAAACATATATTGGCTCTGAGAGGAACAAAATGGGAAGAAGAATTGTATTGTTGGCACAAAGTCGTCATGCTATTTAATAAAAGGCAGAACAGAGAGGGCAAGACCTCTTCGGCAAAGCCTTGCGATATTTTTCTCTTGAAGCAATTCGGATCGTTGTGATATCTTTGCTTCAGTTCTCTTTTCGTAGGCCCACCACCGATAAAAACTCGTAACACCACCACCACCACCACCACCACCAACAACAACAACAACAACAACAGTAATAAAAATAATAATCCTTGTCGTGATCGGAACACTTGGGACAGTGAGTAAACACCTGAAGGCATGTGTTTGGAAGATAGGAACACCTTGGACCGCTGCTTTGCTTCAGAAAGCTTGCTTATTGGACACAGGCAAGATCTTGACAAGAACCCTAGACACCTAAGGCCCACTTCAAACTTCGAACATATCACGTGCTGAATCTAATGCATGAAGTATGGTAATGTATGAAAAACAACTCTGATTGGTGCAGTGCCGATTGGCATGAGTCACCATACATGAAAGCGCCCAGTCCAGATAGTTCAAAGTGCTCCGTGTCCAACAGTTCAAAACCAATTAAGTTAATGCTGTATTAGCGTGAACTTTGAATCCTATTTGTTTGCTAATCAATAAAGGCTTTCGAAAGATTTTGGCTCTTCAGTTTTGATTTCAACTTTCCTTTGATTTTAGTGTAGGGTTACTTTTTGAAAGCATTTTTCAAACCCTGGTTTACTATTAATTGCGACATGAATTAACCTTAATCCGGCGGCCTTCGAACAACTGGGCACTGGGCAATAGTGCAAAACTCGCGACCTAGAACACGCGGATAAGTGGTACGAGCACAGGCCGCAAAAGGTTTCTGAAAACGAAAAGGTCAAAATCCTTTGGGATATGAAGATACAAACAGATAAGACTATGAAGCACTCCAGACCGGACACGGTAATTCTTGAAGAAGGCAGTAGATTGTGCAAGAAACTCGAGTTGTTCAAAAGCAGAAGGAAAAAGTGGACTTGTATCAGGATTTAAAATGGGAATCGAAGAGGATGTGGAACTGCAGTGACGTGACAGTGACTATCCCCATAATTATTGCGGCTTAAGGTACAATCTCAAAAAATTTCCACCATTGGCTGAGTAAAACCAGTCCAAATCTGAACTTTGAAACTCTTCAAAAGGCCTGTCTCCTAGGAAGAACTAGGATATTGAGATATGCCCTGAGCACTGATCTAAGGTTGTGGGTAGCAACTTGATGTTCAGCTGAATAATCACAATCACAATCACAATCATAGTCATTATCACAATCATAACAGTAATAGCTTAGTCATAGTCATAGTCATAGTCATCGCCAGAGTGCGCCTTTGGACTCTTTCCATTGCGTCAGAAAGGTAATTAAGTAAATTGCCAAAACCTACTCATGCATACTCTGATATAGACCTTACTAGTGAACAATAAGCCATTACTATATCGGACGCGGGAACCCCGCTGAGTTTGAGTTGTTTAGGTTGTCCTTTTTCACTATATAATTACAACGTACCGCCTGGGACAAGTCATCAGAAATGTAGACTCCGAGGAATTGAACGCCTTGACTTGCTACAAGATGGTACTGCATATGGCGATCGGCGGACACTGGTCATAACTGATTAGTGTACATTTTGCCAGGTTTAGACGCATGTTTCTAGTGACTGCAAACGAACGAACTTGTGAGACTAAGTATTCTACAACAGACGGTGCTTTCCAAGAGCTAATTTCAAGGACTGTGCATGAGATCATCCAAGAATTTAGCCCGGGGCCACCAGCTACATAGGAGGAGGTCATTGACCATTACAGCAAATAAGAGGAGGCCCAACTTCGTTCCTTGTGGGATGCCTCCATTGATACTAAGGGGAGACGAGGAGGAGGAATTAATCCGCCTTAAACACTAAGTTCTCCCCTCAACGAATGAGGCAATCCATAGCAACATGGATGAGTGAACATTAAACTCTGCGAGTTTGTTTTTAACAGGATGTGATGATAACAGAGGATTGCCAGTCCTCCAAATTTACGGTTCGATTGGAATAGGAACAGGAAACAGTTAGCTGTATCAGTAGCTACCATCTTCAACTACTCTCTGTCCTCGGGCATATTTCCTACATGTAATAATAGACGATTAAAACATCACACCTGTGCCTAACTGAGATCACGCCTATCACAACTGACGGGGCCCTGAGACTCGGAGCCCTATCGCCTCCAAGCCAGCCATATCCAAAGTCCTGGGGGATTTTGTTAATCGACCCTCAGCAATTTTGCAGCATCTGCCCTTTAACGCCCAAGAGTGCCACTTGTTCATTTTACTCTGGCTAACGCCAGACGATTTTTCTCGTCACTGGGGTACCCCGTGGGAAAGAAAGGGTTAAGGGGAAGTCAACATTTTATTGTCTCTTAGACATGCTTCTGAATTGGTTGTCCGCTGTCGACCTCGCTTAACTCGCTTGAAGGGTGGATAGTACTATCCACTGGATAAATCAAGATAAACTGAGCATATAGAGGTATAATGAAACAGAACACTCTGAGAAATTTTATGGGCACAATTGAACTCGATTATTCAAGCTACTTAGATTACACTAGAAAAACAACTGATAGGAAAGCCTTGGTAAAATTACAAGTACGCAATCGCAAACTCGTGATCCAAACAGGAAGATAAAAAGATTGAGAGAAAAAAGAAAAGACCTTTGGATGTAATCATACCGTAGACCAAATTCATTTTCTTTTTCAATGTACAAAATATTGAACTCTTAAAGATGAATTCTCTGATCGAAGACAACATCATCAGTTTTCTAATTTTTATTCGCCACTTTGCACCGAATTCATTATCAAATTGATGAATTCCCGGGATATTTTCCTTATTGCGCTTTTCAAAAATACGGACTCTCAAGTTAAAAAAATGTCATGTCTCAAGTTAAAAAATGCGGACTTTCAAGTTCAAATGTCAATCAAAGGCTTAGCTTTTGGCTGCCGTCAATCACATTAGCGGACCGGGTCAAAGGCCACATCGCGCCTTTGACCTGACATCGCACTCTGTCGGTTCCTGCTATTAAACGGTCCAACCTCGTTCCCAGAGGCTGCCATCCCTTTGGTCAGGACCAGGGATCACTAACCTCTGGGCGAATCCAAACCAGGGCCGCCTCTGATTGGCTGGTGAAAACAAAGAAAAAAATGAGTTGAAGTTGCTGGCGCGAAGTACAAAGTTTACAACTTCCTCGAAAATTGCAGGAAAGCGGAAATTTGTTGTCGTTGTTCTAGTGTGGTTGACAACCACCCCATTTACTTCTTTTAATCAAACGGAACGGCTAGCACTTGTTTCCATCGCTCAAACTGACAAGTCCCTCTAACTTTGAGTTTCATGAAGTAAAATGTACTTCAAACTTAGATAGAATTAGAAGAAAAATTCGGAAGAGTAAAAGCGTCGACCTCGCGCTCTCGCTTCGTGGTACAACCAACATCCAATGGACTAACAAGGCAAGTTGCTGAAAACCGCCAATTTTAAAAACAATTAAATAGAAGTACCATGACAATAACTTCAACCTAACCGTTTTCAAGTTGGTAATTAGACTTAAATGCTGTAGATTAGCGCGGAGCTCAGAAGGGCGGTTTCTTGTCGAACTGGAGTTCTATTGTACCAGTTTTCTATCCAACTATAGGCGTTCTCTTGACGACGATAGGCTGGTCGCCAAAGATAGGGAACATTACGTCATATAATTGTCAGGACATGTCCAACGTCATTTTGAGCGATGGAAACAAGTGCCCGCCAGACGGACCAGTCAAACCAGGCCAAGCGTACGCCGCCTAGATGACATTAATGAAAAAAATACTGAAAAATTTGAATCCGTTACTGGCAATCATTTTGGAACATAGACCAAATTGATAAATGGTGGCTAATAAATTATTCTTTTCTCTTTATGCTAATTTTCCTCACAAGCTTCATTTTGAAGCAAAATTCTTTTCAATTTTTACACGCTAACGAGGCTAGTGCGGAAAATTAGCATAAAGAGAAAAGAATTATTTATTAGCCGTTATTTATGGATTCAGTCTATGACAGAGGTATTACGTTACAGGCGGTTTTGGACAAGTAATTTTCATGAGCCGAACTTAATTCCAATTTGGACCGACTCAAAGTAAAAAAAGTAATATATTATTGTGAAATAAGAGGCAAAGACCCACGAAAGCTAAAAAAAGGAAGGAACTTTATTTTAAGTTTCAAGTCATTAAGGGTTTCACACATTGTAACACCCTCCCTTTTATAGAAACTGAAAGAGTCCTAAGAGCTGTAACATTCTTGGCCTTAGTAATCAAAGAAAGCTCGCAGAGAAAATATCACTAGTTCTGTCATGTTAAGACAAAGTCTTTAAGATATCTTGGAACTTGGCGGAGACGCTGGGATCTTCTCAACTCTGGGATGGGTTGCATAAAAGATGGTCGTACGACCGGGACTTACATCAGACGTTTCCCGTACGCCCGACGTTCTTAGTCCTGACTTTACGTGGAATGTATGTCCGTCGTTAGCTAGGCGTTGACGTCTGTTGCACCAGCTTTCTTTTGGAAGGTGCTAATATCACCTGACGTTCACGTACAAAGTCGGTTGCATATAAGGGTGAACGTCTACTTTGCATACTGCAAAACAAATTATTTGGCGAGTTTCAAATAACACGGCCCAGTCGAAGCTGAAAAGGAAACCGTGCTTTTCAGACGAAGAAATACGGCCTTTAGTTCACTGTTTTGGAGAGCACAAAGAATTATTAAGTAAACTAAAAAATTCGACCTCAAATCAAAAGAAGAAGAAAGTTTGGGTTGACATAACTACATCAGTCAATTCTCGTGCTGTTCACGTGAAGAGAACCGCGGATGAAGTCAAGAAGAAGTGGAAAGACCTATTGTCGAAGGCAAGAAAAGATGCTTCATCGCATAAGAACCCTCCTGTTGATAGGGCTGAGTAGAAAGCAAGAAGTACGACAAAGCAGAAACACAACAACATTTAAGTTTGATGCTCTTGAATCGACGCCATTACGAGATCGAGCACATGGTGAGGGAGGGAGACTGAAGCAACATGGGAATGACCATGCATGCCATTCGGGCACCACAGATTACATCAACACCTCCTACGGGTGGCGGACCTCGCCAGAACATATCACCGTACAGCGACATATAATATCGTCAATATATGGGAAAGAGTCGCCGTTAGTCGTAGGAATTGCGAACGAAATCGAAAGTGCCAGTGCAAGCGTTCCTCTCGCGGTCGAGGAGGGAATCGAATGCAGAGAATATGACGCGGCGTCATCAAATGAAACTGAAGTTCCCATCTCACCCGAGAATGATGAACGTCTAGCCCTTTCAACCAGTGAACACCCTGAAATTGGTGAGCTCGAGGCGTGTTCCTCCGAGATTGAATTACAGCTTGTTGAAGGTAAGATCGATGTTCTCGCTTTTCACGCTCACGCTTTATCTTGTACGTATGCCAATACTTGCGCACGGTATTTGACAAAAGACCTTGGTTCCTTTCAGATTCTTCAAGGACACGCGAAGAGTCGTCAAAATCCGAAGCAGTTTGTACAACGGGGGTAGACAAGAAACCTAACTTGAGGGACCAAATGGAAGAAGTTCAATTGAAAGTTCTTACTGCCGAACTTTCGAGAATAGAGGCAGAGAAAAGGAAGGTTGAGGCGGAAAAAGAAGTCCTTCCCCTCAAAAAGAGAAAACTAGAACTGCAATCACACAAGATGGGTTCAGAAGTTAACTCTGTATAAATAGGAATACCAAAGACTCTTGACACTCTGTCTAGTGAAATGAAAAAAATATGCGATGTAATGTTTCATTTCGGTATTTCCTTTTAGTACTTGCTGATATCTTCTCATATAGGTTTTGTCGCAAAATACATTAAAATGGGTTATTTTGAACTAAATTTAATCATGCAAATTAATGAGACTCTCTAATGAGGAAAATGACTCGAGACAATTCTTTGTCGCATTAAAGCTCCCCGTGTGCTGGGCGTGGTGTTTAGATCCCCATCGTTAAACGGCTCCTCACTAAAATCCTCTGCATCAACTGGGTGTTTGTTGTCCACTGCACGGTTGTGCAAGATGATACAAGCTGCGATAATGTTGCACGCTCTTTCTGGGCTTACTCTTAACTCGCTGTGTAGTCAGTGAAATCTGCGCTTGAGGATGCCATTACACCTTTCAATGACAGTTCTAGTTGTTCGATGGGAGCCATTGTATCTCTCCTCAGCCCCGCACGTCGGAGCCAAGATGGGTGTCATTAACCAATGCCTTAATGGCTATCCGCTATCACCAAGAATGATCCCCTCGTGAAGTCCCTCTTCAAATTCTCTATAAATTGAACTTTCCCTCAAAATACGTGCATCATGAGTGCTGCCGGGCCACTTGACAACGCAGTTGATAATTCCGCATTCTGCATTACAGATTAGTTGAATGTTCAATAAGTGATACCCTTTTCTGTTGACATAATCGTATTTTTTCCGAGTTGAGGCTTGAATTCTGACTTGAGTTCCGTCTATACAACCAACTATGCCGGGGAACGCAGCTAATGGATAAAATGTCTCTTTTGTTCAGTTCAGTTCCTCTCCATAGGCCATAGCCAACTCTGAGGATACTCGGAAGATAATTCGGCTGACCGTGGACTTGTGAATACCTTGATGGTCGCCACAAAGCTCTTTAAAGGCCCTAGTTGCATAAAATCGCAAGGCTGTATGGAATTGATTCTCGGCAGAAACGGCCATGTTTCGCCTTGTCCGATACTCGATTTGAAGTCTGATTTCTTGAACCATTTCTAATAGTTCATTACGGTAAAATCGATATCGGGAGTACAATTGTAGGTCATCAAGAGAGTCCAAAGGGTTTGTACGGTCTCGAAAGACTCGTTCTCTTCGAATAGCACTTCGAGTTTCCAACATTTGCATGAGGAACATCATACGTGCCTGCTTGGAAATATTAAAATGAGAGCTACGACCATAGTACGCCTCGCTTACGCTTACCCCCTATAACTTTATTATTTATTATAATAAAGTTATAGGGGGTAGGCGCAAGCGAGGCGTAGTATGGTCGTAGCTCTCATTTTAATATTTCCAAGCAGGCGCGTATGATGTTCCTCATGCAAATGTTGGAAACTCGAAGTGCTATTCGAAGAGAACGAGTCTTTCGTTCCCCCCTATGAGGCGTAGGTTTTAGTCCTGGGAAACGTTAAACGTTAAGCAAAGCCCAGACTGGTGCAACTGACGGACAATTCACGCTTGAGTTAACGTCCGACGTATTTACTTGGTATAGGGCATACGACGTTTATGCAACCGGTCCCTGGTGGTTTCACAGGCGAAGCAGGCGGATCAACTTTCACGGGAACGGTGGGTGGACACGGCTCGCTAGCAGCTGGGGATGCCAACTTGTCACTCTCAGGCAGAAGAATTTGAGATCGTAGCGCGTTGTTCTGATCCTCCTGTCCATCAGCTGCCGGTCTGGAAACTGGTTCACCGGTCTTCGTGAGATGAATCCTGTTTCTTCGAACAACGGCTTGGGGAAGCTCCACTTCATAGGACCCCTGATCCAATTTCTTCTTCACGACACCTAGTCTGTCATTCTAGCTTTTCGTCCAACTTGCCAACTTGCCAACTTGCTTGAACAGAATCACCCGCTTGTTAGGGATCTAGATAACAGGCGCTTATGTTGTAACAAGTCCCTCTATAAACGTTTATTCGGGATACCTTGTGACGCAGAATTTTCATTAATCACATGAGGGTAGCTATTGCACGATTAGAATATTTACACCTCGGTTCGTTTCATTGACTTAATGCAAGCACTCCTCAAAAACATCACCAATACTTTTAACTGGGAGTCTCCTCTCACAGGATTTAACACCCCTTTACAAATAACACAGGAGTTAGCCATGGTTTGAATGACGTGTGCGCGTGTGTGTTATTAGGGAACTTTAGCAACGACGACGGCAACGGCAACGAGAACGTCGATTCAAAATAGGAATTCGCGTCATTGTAATCACTTCGCAATTATTTCAACTCATTTAAAATGCAGAATTTGTCTCTGCTATCCAACAATGAAACTGGCGTTAAACTGGCGTTAAACGGCGTTAGAGAGATCGAAAAGTTCAACGTCGTGTGCTGACGTTCTCCCAAAGCCGCTGATTTTGATCATTTGACGTTGTTGTTTTGGAGAGGACGGCAAGGAAATGTACCAGATTGTAAAACGCACGTGCAGGGCGTGCAGAGCGATTGTTTTTACTAATTAAACCTACTGTTTTGTGACGTTCCCGTCGCCGTTGCCGTTGCCGTCCTCGTTGCTAAAGCTCCCTATTATCAGGATCATCACCGGAGCGTAATTATGTGAATTTGAGTTTGGGTCCAGGCACAAATATCACGTAATCTGGGATGACCTCGGTACATTTTCAAAACATTTTCAATTATATATGTTCGAGCAAGTTTCCTAAGTGTGTCAGCTGATTCTCTATGCATGTCTGTAAAACTGCTCGGTTCTTAGTAATGTCAGAGTCAATGAATAGGTGCACGCAAACGTGTCTTCTAGTACACAGCGAAAGTAAATAAACTACCTGCATTCCTTTATTGAAACCAGGTTTTCATTTAATAACCGCCACCCTTACCAGTTACAGATAATTGTGCAGATTTTTCAGATACATCACAGTCATCTTACTCTGTTAATAACATAAAATGTTTCAGAACTAGAACCGTGCACGAGACAGGCATAAACATCATGATGTTCGATATATAAAACTTAGAAATGTGTTCAATGTGGCAATATGCATCAAGGATAGAACATTACAATCAACGAAACGGTAATACATTGTAAAGCAAAAGAATGTAACACATAATAGACTTGATGTTATTTTAATTGTCACTTCTTCTGGCCTATGGCCGTTTCTTCGCTGCGAAAATTCAACTACGTGTAGCTGAAGTGCTGACCTTCCGTAGTTTTCGAAGCATTGCAATGTGGCGTCTGTTTATCGTCGGGATATTTCTTCATCCCTGTTGTCTTCAGAAAATCTCAGTAAAGTACCTGCTTGCGTGAGAATTAATCTTTGCCTCTTAATTTCAGTAAATTTCAGTGACATCCGAGTCCATCTGAGTTCATGTGCGCGTTTGGCATTCCTCTCGGAGTTCGCGGACCACTGAGATAGGTCTACGGCGAAGGGCATGCGCGTTTGTGTGCATTTTTACCGTCCAAAGACAAAAGCGATTCACCATATCAAACAGCATCGTCAGTAATCCAAAGCAAGTAAACCAGTTCAAGCTATGTTGCAATCGTCAAATGGAATGGTGCAATCGTGAATGACCTAGAATGACCTCGCACTCTTGTCCCTCAGTGATGATGTAATGCTTCAGTTGCCTTAGCCAATTAAATCACCTTGATTTCCATTGTGCATTTTACTGCACAGGAGAAACCAAAGGTATTTTATGATTCGGCATACCTTACAGGTATCCTGAATAATAACGAGCTTGCTTTTGCTGACGAAGACGAAGCTTCATCGGCTATAGCAGGTCTCAGCAAACCAGCGGATATAGGAAGAAGACTTTTTGTGGCGCTGAGCCGGACTCCATACTGCATACTCGAAGGAAGTGTATTCCTATGGTCATGCCGAGCTAAAAACGCATTAGAATCAGCTTTCTTGCTCTTCAAAAGGATTTTCTTGGCCTCTTTCACTGCACTGTCTGCTTTCGCATTAGTTTGGCTGTGGTGTGGGCTGCTCGTACGGTGGTCAAAATCTCATTCTTTAGCGAACTTTAGGAAATCTCGGGAGATGAACTGTGGTCCACTTTCTGTGGCGAGCTGTTTAGGTATGCCATGCCTGGTGAAATAGGCTTTAAGCTTCTTGACCAGGTACACTGAGGATCGCTGTAATAGTCGGAGTTCACAAGGTAGCTCCTTCCCTCGAACTCAAGTTAGTCAACGACTAACATGGCCTACCTGGTGTCTCATGGCCTAATGAGCGTTTCCTTGGTTTGGCCACGTTCGTATTCTGTGCACACCTCACAAGTCGACACGTGATTCTTGATGTCCCCTGTCACGCCAGGCCAATAGAGACAGTCGCGCGCTTTGTTAAGACAGCCACTAACTCCTAGGTTGTGGATTCTCCTGAGTAGTTTGTCTCTAACAGCTTTTGGGACTACCACTCCGCTCTCTCCTTTAAAAATGAGTCCGTCCTGATTGGAGATTTCATCTCTCATGTTAAAATATGACGAGATCATGGACTGCAGGGCATTCTTATCTTCAGGCCAGCCCCGCAGGATAACTGATTTCAGAACCTGAAGGGACTCGTCCTTGTCTGTCTCACGCTGGATCTGCAAAAGCCTCTCTAGTTTGGCCAGGGCTTAACTGTTTCACGCATTATAACAATTATAACCGTTCAAGTTGTCAACGGTCCATTGTAATACAATCCTCTATATGTTCCGAAACTGTTCATGTATAAAGCCCTGGCCAAACTATCGAAGAAAGTTGGATTCAGCGTTCCAACTTTGCTCGATCCAACATTGTTCGACCGTTTGGCCGCCCATGTTGGATGACGTTCGTCCAACAATTTTTGCTCGATCAAATGTTGGATAGACTTTGCTTTTTGATCAAACATTTCGCCCAACAATTCTGATCGACGAGAAAATGTTGGAGTGTTTTGCCGCTCTTCCAACAAAGTTGTACCCTGAAGCAGGTCACGTTCGCCCTGCTAGCCAATCACGAATCGCTATCTTATTTTCAAGCCTAGGCTTCTCGCGTTATTTGCAAAACAAAGATGGCGGGCTCATTCGCATCATCTCCTTAAATGCAGGCGTATTCTGTAGCGATAATTGTGTAATTGTTTGGAAGATACCCTTTTTGGCTCGTTCTTTTAGCCATTCCCTAGTTTTCCCTGGTTTGACACGGTCATTGGGGGCCTCTAACAGCTCGAGAACCATAAGTGCCACAAGCGCTTTTCGTTTGCGTGTTTGCGCCATGTTTTCAAATTTAGCGCCAACTTGCACCGGTAGCTTGTTTCGTCTAGCAATGTTGGATAGTGTTTTGCCACTATCTCAACATTCACATCCAACAATGTTGGATGTTGGATCCAACTTTGCTCGATAGTTTTGCCAAGGCTTAACAATGTAATAATGTATGGTAATGCAGTAATAAAATCTAGGGGTACGCGTTATTTGGCTCGCTCGACTGTAATAGCTCTTAAACAGTTCACAGAAATCGATTTATCAGTGGTTACTTGTGCCGTCCGTGTGTAAACAAAATTCTGGACATTAAGATCAAAATAAACCTCTGGCAACGAGACTGTTTTTTGGTATTCTTCCAGAGCGGTCGTTGCCCCTTCCACTGGACAAGGGTAACGTAGGCTTTGGGGACGAGATTTTAAACGGTCGGTCAACTGTCGCCGTGAATATGATTGACGGCTGTAAAAAAACAAAACGTTCATTAGATTTTAAAGTCTAGAGTCCGCATGTTTTTAAAAAGTGCAGTAATTTACGAATGGTTAACTTTTTTTGATCATCAATTAATATGGGTGACAGTTTATTGTCAAGTCACAAAGTGATGACACTTGGTTGTTGTTTTTTTTTATATTTCTACATTTTCATCCGAAATTCACTAGGTTTGTTTTACATGTAAATGCCGTTTTTATTTCTTTTAAACAGCTTTATTCATTAGCTTTGCCAGAACATAAAACAACAAACTACCACTTATACACAAAGCAATAGAAGTACTTAAAGACTAGAGGGCAAAAAAAGCAGGGTAAACCGCAACAGCGTGAGGCAATTACTGCGGGCCCGAACAATTTAAAACAAGGCATAATGCAAGACCTAAAAAGTTATGACGAGGGTTTACAGGTTGTGCAAGGTTGCGGCCAGTATTACATTTTAAACAGACAGCAAAGGTTCTGGGGTTATCCGAGGATCATATGTAGATCTTAAGGAAGTGAAATAATAGTGGAGCAATGCGGTTTTACAAGAGGTCAAATTTGACAGAGCCTAGGCCCAATTAATCAGAAAGGGTATTCCATATATTCTTACAGATACAATCATAAAGAATAATGATAGGTTTTGGTCTTACACACCAGTGGGTTTCATCAGGTTGGGATTGTATGAAATATTTGTAGATCTAGTTTAGTTGAAAGAGCGGCGGGCCTGAGGTAAAATAGATTCATCGACGTCTACTAAGCCGTTAACAATGTCACAAGAGAATACTGCGTCCATCAGTTCGTGCCAGACTGAACAAATGGGAAGAAGGCTAAGAGACTGTAATCTGGAGGAATTGGTGAATGAAGCGCAACCCTACGCTTCAAAATGTTCTTCAGTGTCTTTAGTTCTTAGAAAAGGGCTACCAACTCCCCTAGAACCTTCTATCACTACCGGTTCTCCATCTGGTACACGAGCAACGTGGCCCATCCAGCAAATCTATTCCGATGAGAATGATTTAAATATCCGTGGTTTTGGCACGATCTAATACTTCATAGTTTGTGACGTAGTGGTTCCATCTAATTTGAAGAATGGATCTGAGATGTCCTCATTGGCTCAGGCGCACAAAATTCTCCAACCACTTGACAACCATGGCAACTTTTACAAACTTGCTCAACATCATGATCCACATTAGGCCACCAGACTTCTCAAACGTTCTCAAACGATTTTTCAACGTCACAATGCCTTGATGGCCTTCGTGTGCTAAACCGGCAGTATTTCACCTCTGAGACTTTGCGAACAATGATCCTTGTTCGACGCATGCATGACTATTTTTCCTATTCTGCAAACTTAAGTCTTCACATTCAGCTCACGAAGAATTGCATTGGGACCAACCACCACGTTGTATGCAGTGCGTAACACCACAAAGCTCCGGGTCTTTCTCTGAATCTCTCTGTACTTTATTTGGGGTCATAGCTACCGGTGTACTTCCTGCATAACCACTCTAGCGAAGTCAGCTTCCTCGCCAATTTGATCCTTCTCATCCACAGAATTTAGCCTTGAAAGGGCGTCGGTTACGTTGGTCTTACTGGGGCGGTAGACCACTTTGAAATTGTCTCTAACTCTAACTCTCGACCTAAGACATACAGCTTGAAACGCTAACAAGTCCATACCAATGCGAGACCTTCATTTTCAGTATGGGAATACCGCCTTACAAAGACGGTGAGGCTTCCTGATGCATAGGAATTTACTTTTCACAAGCCAACTTGTGACTGCGTGACGACCGCTCCTATACCCGTGGGACCCGCGTCTGCTACAATTCGCGTTTTGCACTCATTCCCAAAGTAGGCAAGTGTTTCTGCTTGGGTCGGCAGGTCTTTCAATTTCTGGAAGGATCTCTGCTGGGCATCTCTTCACATAAAATGTTGATCCTTTCTCGTCAGCATTCTGAGCGGTTCAGCAACTTGGGCATAATTTGTTAGGAACTTGGCGCAATACGGTACTAGTGCTAGGAAAGATCTGACTTCAGCAATACTTTGTGGAGGCTTGGCATTTTGAATTGCTGACACCTTTTCACTTGGTGAAATTCCATTGCTGCCAAATTATGGCCAAAGAATGTCATTTCCGGAAGTCTGAACTGGCTCTTCTCGTTCAGAATCAATCCACATCCTCTGAGACGTCGTACAACGGCTGACAGGTTCTCATCATGTTCTGCATTCCGCATCCGTGTATAATCAAGTTGTCAGCAATATCTGCGACACCTCAGTTTGTAGCCAATAGGCACATCCTTAACAATCTTCTGATATTTCTCTAGAGCCGAGGTTATTCCAAACATCAACCTCTTGTACTGAAATTCGACGTAGCTCCTTGTCAAGGTCTACCTGGTGGAAACTAACACTTTAAATCTAATTTACTTTAATTAACACCGTAGACCCGTTTAAGTCATGCAGGACTTCCTCTATAGTGGAAATAGTGTGTCTCTCTTGCTTCGTTGGCTTTTCTCATATCCACACTGACATGAACGTGAACGTCTAGTTTAGGTACTAACACGAGAGGTGAGACCTATTTTCCTATTCTGTAGGACTACTAGGTACATCTTCAATGATGTATTCTTCGCGCAATTCCTCTAGCTTCTGTCGCCTTTCTCTTAAACCAACCGGCAAATTGTAAAATTACCAGGAAGTTCACATTTATTACTGGCTTATTACTGGCTTTTGTCTCCTCCAAAATGACCACAGACCTGAGGCACCCACCCCCACAATTAACAAAATAGTACCTGCTAAGCCAACTGACTGGAAACCTGTGTAGGAGTGCCAACTGGTGTTGGGATATATCGCAGGTAATCATCCCTCGACCAGCGGCCTAAGGTTTTGATAAGGTGGTCCGGAACACTCCGTGATGCAGCAATGGTGGCCGCGCCAATCAGAAAGCCGTGGCCCGAATAACGGCCTTGATAACCAGCAGAGTGCAAAATACACTGCACCGTGCAGGACGGGCGCTGTCGAGTTGGAGGACGGCCGTCCGCGTAACATAACAATGGCCCCGGAGAGGGGCCCCGCAAAGCCAAAAGATTGCCAAGCGCCATCACTGGACAGATAATCTCGTTTCCACGGCTTACATAAATGGCACGGCCTACGCGGAATGGATCTGTTTTTGAGTACTTGAGCATGACTTTGAAACATGAAGGATCCGCCAAGGTATCAGCCGTTAAGTTGACAACCGACAGATGAACACGAGGGTCAAAAGACGAATTAGTGGTGAACTCTCCTGCTCGTAAAAAGCCGAAGAACCCAAGGTAGCACGCAGCCAGAACATGACATGGTCCCTCGTAGACAGGTCTAACGAACGATGAATGACATACAAAACATCAATCGTAATAGGCAGGCGCTGCGGGAAGATGAACCTTGAACACACTTAATACTCCGCAAGAGACGCTGAAATTGCAGACCATTCACCAAGGCATCGGGTAGACCATGGTCAATGTGAAGGACCGCACTGCACTAAGGTACACCTTGATGGACGAATGGTTGACTAATAGAGATGCAAAAATAATGAGTGACTGTTCATCGGCTGGCAAGAAAGAGCCATCCGAACATACGCGGCCATCCCGACGGCAGAAGTCGATAAAACGACGATGAGCGGGTATGTACACGCGACGCATAGACGCGGCCCGACCCTGGGTAAGGAAGAACTGGCACTTTGCTGTTAAGTCACCAACAGTGCTGACAAGAGTGCAGAAGGAATAGCTGTAGGATCCCGTGCCGCATGTGGGGTCAAGTGCCTGCATCGCTGAAACTGAAGACGTGAAAGAGCAACCGCAACAGGATTAGCTTTGCCAGGAACTGAGGAGGCAGTAATTGAGAATGAGTGACGAACAGCTAACAACGCTAAGTGACGCAACAAAACCATTCAGTCGGTGTCCCCGGATGTACCAGAAGACAAAACAGCCACCACTGACTGGCTGTCGCACAAGAATTCGACCCGCCGGTACCCACTGTGGACCCCACACATATGCGGCCACAACAATGCGGAACAGTTCCTTATAAACAATAGATTAGGGTTGCTACGACATTGACCACTTCCCACAAAACCATTGGTTGCTGAAAATTGCAACACAGCCCGGCGAACCGACCGAACCTGACGAAACCTGTAAGTCAGGGAGGGGCCCACGCAAGTATCAGGAAGCAGCTAAAGCCATCCCAGCTTTCAAAAAAGTCACGCTACCACATCAAGGCACAATAGAAATCCTGATGCAGACGAACAGGGCGATCCTCGCGTCGGAAAGCACACAGTACATTGATCATCTGGCGGAGAAATGTCCTTCCCTGAGGGGCGCTCTTACATGCGTGGTGAAGGTGACCAGTAAGGGTTCCAACTCTCGATGTTTGCAAAACCGCCGGCTGGACCAGGTATCCAAGAGTGCAGTGATTCTCTCCCTCTTCTCTGCAGGGAGGCGGGCTTGAAGTGAGGTCGAGTCAAGCTCAATACCTAAGATGTGGAAGGGCCCTCCAGCTTGTGTCGGTGAAGGGGCAGGCCCTGCCTAGAGCACAACCGTATACACGTCTGCAGGTTGTTATGACACACCGGCGACGCTGGAGGACCCAGGGTCAGAAAGTCGTTTAAATAATGCCAAAGGAAGTCTACGTTATGGTGATGGGCCAGCTTCCACTGGACCATGTCCGCAATTGAAGTAAATATGTATGGCCCTGACCGGAGTCCAAATGAGTCCAAATGACCAGAGTCCACATAATATTTATCATGCCACCTCATGCCCAGTAGTCAAACTTAGCCGTCAGAGTTTCCCGGCCCAGCGCCATAGTGCCCTCAATGAAGGAGTAGATCATGACTTACTGAACTGAAAAGGAGGGCTTAGGGATGCCGTCAATGCTGCTTTGGCCCTCTGGAGATGAAAGGTCAAGGATGAAACGCCATTTTGGAGACTAATTTGGCCTGGATAGGTGCACGTCCCGGGGCAACCACAAACGCTTTATCGGTGGATTGTGGTGCAACCGAACACCCCATTCCTGTTAACAAGCGTACGGGCGCAGACACGAAAGATGATGCAACAGATTCTCCGAGGCGGGCCGAGCTGGAACCAGTGATGGCCGGAAACGGAAACGGAAACGTAGAAACAAAAGAGGGCAATCTCCACGTACCTGGCGACGGCGTTGACGAGCTAGCCATAACCACCTTAGAACTCGAATGAACGCTAAAAACCCGCGGATGAGAGGGACTGGACACAGGGGCAGTAAACTCAAAAGATCCTCAAAGCTCAAAGGACCCTTTAAACTCACAAGGCCCTCAAACTCACAAGACCCTCATGATACTCAAGACTCTCCTGACCATTCATTTACCTTTGACGAGGTCACAAACTCTATCGTGTCTGTCAATATCTTTCAAGACATCACAATCTCCTGGCTTTGACAACATCAATGCTCTAGTTGTTAAATTAACTTCGAAAGCAATTGTTGCACCGCTAACTGAACTAATTTATGCGTGCATTCGCAACTGAGGGAGCTGTGCCCATGGGGTGGAAGTCTACCCAGGTTACACCAGTTTTCAAATCAAATCTGATGAGCCTATGGACAAAAGACATTACAGGCCCATCTCCGTAGTACCAATCTTTGATGCTATCTTTGAAAAGTGCATTTACCATCAGTTATATAAGTGGTTTGATGGACTATCAGTTGGTCGTCAATCTGCATTTCGTAAGCATCATGGATGTGACACCGCACTCATCGATTTAATTGAAAACTGGAAGTTCAATCTGGATTACAAACGCTCTGTCGGTGTAGTATCCTTATATCTTAGCAAAGCTTTTGATAGCCTGCCACTTGACCTTCTTTTGGCTAAACTTACTGCTTATGGACTCTCTTCTAAGGGTATTGGTCTGATGAAAAGTTTTCTTTTTGAACGCAGACGCAGGGGCGTAGCCACCACATACGCACGTACGCACGTGCGTACCTCGAAAATTAAAAAAAATATATATATATATATATTTCATTTTATTTATTTTAGTTGACTTATTTATTTATATATTTTTTGGCGAAAAACCGACTTTTACAAATGCCAGAGTTTTCTTTTATTGTATTGCTGCTATTTTCCGAATTTTCCCGTCGTAAAGGGAGACGTCTCGCCCTTTTCCCGTAGCCACACTTACAGTTTATAGTACACTAATATACACTTATATCAGTAGTACCAAAGGTTGACAAATAAAAAACAAAGTTACTGAATAGTTTTTTTCATGATTTCATTTATGAAACTTCTCCTTGGAAAACATGGGAAATGGCATTTCCGAGGCCCTAAAAATAAAAATTTTCTGGGGGAGCATGCCCCCTGACTCCCCTAGAGGCTCGCGTCTTCGGCGCCTATTTCACTACGCCTTACAGTGCGTGCCTAAACGGAAAAACCACGCTACGCCCCCGAGACGTGTCAAAATCTGACAGCTTTTCTGCCTGGTCAGCGGTCTCTAAGGGAATGCCACAAGGGTCCGTCCTTGGCCCCCTTCTTTTTAACATTTTTGTCAATGATTTTCACTTCTGTGTTACTAAAACTCAAATAAATACCCATGCAGATGACAACCAACTCCACTTTAGTCATGAATGTCCATCGACTACTAAGGCTCCTATTAATGACGACCTGCAAGATTCTCTATTACGGTTTTCCAAGAATTCGCTTAAGGCTAATTCACATAAGTTCCAAAGTTTTGGCTTGGATCCTGGAAGATCCTCTGTTGATTTCAAGTTCAAAGTAGCAGATCAAGAACTTAAACAAGAAAACTGTATTAAATTACGTGGAGTTACCATTGACGACAAACTTATTTCTAGCTTATGTCGCTTGTGTAGACAAATTAGCTTATTAGTAGACAAATTAGTGTATTTAGCAGATTTAAACGCCTTATCCCTTTCGATGCTAAGTTAAAGTTATACAATTCCTTTATTCTTTCACATCTTAATTACTGTGCTACTGTGTGGCACTTTTGTTTTAAAAGTGATTCAGATAAGCTTGAAAAATTAAATGAACGAGCATTGAGGAGTGTTTTTCAACATAAGGATTACGATAAGGACTATCAATCATTATTAATGATGGCCAATAGGACCACACTGTATAATAGAAGACTTCAAAATACTGCCTTACTAGTGTATAAAGCACTAAATAATCTCGCTCCATCATACATTAAGGATCTCTTTTTTTACGTGCCACACCATATAATCTTAGGGGGGTCTCATATTTTATCTCCTCCTAGATGTAACACAACATCATATGAACTTAAATAAGCTAGATATTTAGGGCCTAACTTATGGAATCCTCTTAAAGATAATATTAGATTATCGCAGGACCTCATTTCTTTTAAAAACCCGATTTCCAAAATTGACTTTGCTGGTATGCAGTAATAATCATCTCTTTTATGCTGCTCAATGTTATCCCAATTTTATCCCATTTAGAGTTAAGTATTTTAGGCATTTTGTATTTAGTATTTAGCTTCAGTAGTCTTTTCTCGCTCAAACTAGCACCAGTGTGCTATATATTGTCAGTGAGTTTAAATAAAGATTCTTACTTCTTCTTAATCGCCGCGATTATTGTGGGCAGAGAATTCCAAGCGCGTGTGCTACGGCAGTCGCGATTTCCTCAAAAAGAAACGAAGACCCCCGCGAGGAAACCGATGACACCACAGCTGGAGCCGAAGAAAGCGAAGACGGAGAAGATGCCGACGAGGAGGTTGTCGGGATGAGACCAGCAGTCAAACTGTTCTTGGTGGAACGCGGAAGAACCATAACTACAAATGGTCCAAAAGCAAGCACATGAAGGAAGACAAGCTCCGGTTAAAAATCCCCACACAGAACCAAAGGGGCATCTAGAACGATCCGTCGACGGTAAAAAACTAAAGCAAACAAAAACAAATCGGAATGCCAGAAGGTCCAATGTGATAAACCAATTGCAAAACACTAGCCGAACGAACTCGACAAAGCAACACTAACAACAACGCAAACTTGCTGTACACCACACACGCTGAGCTACAATCAGGGACAAAAGTGTTGAGACATTTGAGCGAAACAAACACTTTTTCGCCAAGGGGTCTCCTTTCCTAGCTGAAAAAACACCTTTTTCTTCCATAGCCACCCCCTCCCCCTTTTTCAATGTTGAAGCACACTTTGCGGACACTGTCAAGAGTTCGCAACATTGAAATGGGGGGAGGGGGATGCAATATTAGCAGTAGGGATGGGATAATTCACGTGTTGATCGAGAAGGTTTCTTTTCGGGCAGTGTCTCAACTAATTTTGTCCCTGATTGTAGGTAAAAACTACGTGCACGTGTTCAGGTACACACATGATGCCTGGTGAAAAACCGCTGACCCCCGAGAACCCACAGGCACCGTATGACAGGCCAAAACGCAGTAAGGAACACACACAATAACCCTAACTCTAAAAGGCCGCCCGTACCCCCGCCATACGCCATAAAAAGCCACGCATATGTCATGCCACACAACTGAGCAAGCTTGCTCCTAGTCGCTCACTAAGTTAAATAGCGCATTTAACTCCATTAATCGATAATTAATAATTGCTCGATTGTTTCTCCTCCGATTTCTAATCGCTGCATTTGGAGAAATCAACGTGTCGCTCGCTCAAATGGGACGTTGACCTTTTGCGTGAAATAATTATCTAAGGCTGTCAAACAAGTGTTAAATGTATTTCTTGATCCCTAGGTACCGAAGTAGAAAATTTCTTGTAATTCAATACCACCTGAATGTAACAGTAACGCTACTTTCTGACCCTTTCTGTCTTTTGTTTGTTACTCCTCATTAGGTAAGATAAAGGTTACAAGCACGTTTCCATCGCTTCCACTGGACAGTGAATTCACCTTTGGTGTCACCCTTGGTGTCAAAGCAAGGTAGTGCATCTAGTTCTAAAAGTTGTTTCACGGTCGCCCCGCTCGAGGTAGTGGACGTTGTCGGTGGTGTTGTGTTGCTCGCTCCCCCC
>BLFK01000259.1:992848-1005930 GCA_014634185.1 Astreopora myriophthalma | reverse complement strand
CCCCCCCCCCCCCCATTTGTTCCAGTCGCTACCATTTCGATGGCTTTGGCTGTGGACTGCATACTCGTCGCGAAATGTGACGATGGTTAATAAAACTCATAAGGCCTTACGTAACAGTCAGGAACTGTCTCAAAACACTACACTGTGCGAACATTCCAACGAAGTGTATGATGTCCACTGGTTAGACTTGTTGAGGTCATTCCCCTGTTTTGCAGTGCGCATTCTGCTTTCTTGTGTCAGTTGCACGCGCACGCGTGCATGTTCAAAACACTTCAGGTTTTCTTCAGGTTTTATTTAAATTCGAGGTTTAATAAATTTTATTGTTATTGTTATTGTTAGCACTGATCGCCTGGAAATAGGAACGAACGAAAGAGAAAACGCCATTTACCCATGTTTTTTATTTCGCATATTAAAAGAAAATCTGATTCTCCGGGACATGTCCACACTTGAAGAACTTTTTAATGTCCAGGCCCCAGTTGATCGCGGATAGCGCTATCCACCGGATAAATCACTGTCCACTGGATAATTCAACTGGTTTTGCTGCACTTATCCACTGGACAGCGATTTATCCGGTGGATAGCGCTATCCACCTTTTGAACAACCGAGGCCAGATTTTCAATAGTCACATAACATCTCCGTTTCGGTGAGGTTATTGAGGCTTCGGTAGAAGAGCACAGAGGCAAAAAATTCCACCAATCGTTCATTCTTTCATTTTTGCTATACCTCTGAAACTTCAAAACTGAAGACTGATGTGCTCTCGACAAAATGAAACCTGTATCTCATTGCTTCTATTCCGTTGCTGTAAATGATAGAGCCTCTAAAACAATTACAGTCAACTCTCTCTTAACGGACACCTCTATGAGGGACACCTGTCTAAGACGTGCACCTGGTACTGGTCCCTTCCGTTTTGTCCGTCATTTTACTCTAACGAAACTCTCTATAAGACGGACACCCCTCTAAGACGGACAACGGACACTTTTTAAACCGTCAGCGGGCACTTGCGAAGGTTTTCTATGCCATGAAATGTACACTGTGTACTTCAAAACTGAATTGTAGGTGCTTGATATGACAGTGAATTACGATCCGGGAAAGAAAATTACGTAACCAAACAAGGTACGTGACTCATTGTATAGAAAGCAGACTTTCGTTTGTGCTGAACTTTTGATTGTGCATTGTGAAATGATTCCACTTTCCCATTAAAGTGTTCCAGTTTGTAAGTTTTGCCCAAGTAAAATACTTTAAACGGAAGTGCATACATTGTGCATAGATGCAAGTTTATTTTCTTAGAATTACTTAATGTTGTCGCTTTACCCCGTCTCTCTATAAGCCGGACAACGCTCTAAGACGAACGGTTAGGGACGGTCCTGACAGTGTCCGTCTTAGAGAACCGGAGTTGACTGTATTCGCTTTTTGAAAACCGTGCTCACAATTTATCGAAGTAAGTATGAATTGCAAACTCGAAGCGTAAAAACGGGAATGGCGAGCCCCTCGTTTTATTGCATTTCCTTGATGTCCTAGACCGACGTAGACATCTACCATGCAGAGTTTCAAAAAATTTCTCTTGTGACTTTTGTTTCGGGTGAATGACCTTAAATAGCTTAAACTGCGAAGCTGTCGTGCAACGATCGTGTACGTCCTTTCATAATCCCATTTACCTAAGCAATATAACAACTGAAACTGAATTGATTTGAGTCTCTCACACATGGATATCCTTTGCATCGCAGTTATTAGTATTTGTTACTCAACCGTACAGGAATTAGGCAAAGTTTTGGCCAATCATGCAGTCTTGCAGGAACAAGGGATTCGAAGTGATCGTTTCAGAATAGTTGTCAAAACTTCAGCCCACAATTTAGCCAAAATCGAAATTGCTGGGTTGTTGGTTAACCGCTATCGTGGCATTTAATCAACTCTTTTTTCTTTGTTGAAAGGTGCTGTTTACATGAAGCGGCGAGGAAGACCCTAGAGTTACGAAGATCCTAGAAGGCGAAACAATCTTTCGTTTAGTTTACGTCCAGAAATCTCGGTAAGGGTTAGGCTTTTTTAAAAGTAATTGACAGCTGAACTTCATGTCTTTATTTGTCCCTAGTACTAGGATCTTACGACCGAAGGTAGTTTGACATGGTGCTAGGATCTTCCTAGCGATAAGATCTCTCAGCTAGGAAGATCCTAACGAAAGAATGATGCTAGCGCAGGAGCGCTAGGGGCAAGTTGAACTTTTTGCATCTAAACAGAATACAGAAAACATATTGCGCTAGGATGATCCGGCTCCAAGGATCATCCTAGGGCTTGGATCTTTCCCTCCATGTAAAGAGTCCCTTTGTTACCTTTGTTATCCCATATACAGCGTCTGACCGGCTCTTTGTTCGTTGGTGGTGTGTCTCATAAATTAACTTGTAAATAGTCCCGACTTCGGTTTGAGTTTGATAGCAAGGGTAGCATATGTTGATGGTCGAAATAGTGGCCTGATTCCTGAATGTCGAGTAGCCTTCATAAAGCTCAACATTCTTTAAATATTTCAGTGTATTGCATTGGCGCCTCTCTTGTATGTGTAGCGCCTGTCGACGAAACCATTGGTCGCCCGTAGTGTTCATCATGAACACTATATGATATACTATGATGGATAGTGGGAGGCGATATTTAACAATTTTCCCAACGAAGTTTAAGTAAATAACGTAGGCTGGGTCAAGGAGGATTCTTCGGTACCCCTACTATCTAGCGTAATGGGCAAGACAAGGTAGTGCAGCCCGTGAACCTGATGTTATTGCGGGGGCACCGATGATTGTCGAACAAGACGAAGAAACATAGTTGGTAAAACAACAGAAACGTCCGTATGTCTGAAGATACTCTGTAATTACTTTTTAGACAATCAGTAATTTTCATTTTGTCTTTAAATTTCCGTGGTTACGTTTCTCTACATGACTCGCTTGTGCTTATCATGAATGTTGATCCACTTTTGTTATCAGCGGGGATAAATTTAATATTATATTATACTGTTATGCACTTGGTTCTTCAAGAGCTTCAGACTAATTTGCATGCGGTGGCCCTGCGTGGCCCTGTATTCCATACGGTTGCTCCGTCGGCCGTAGCCACCACAGCTAACGAGATCAAGGCCCAAAACTACAGCTTCGTTGACAATCTTTAATACACTAGCATGGACGTACGATTCAACTGAAAAGATTAAACCAAATTACAAAGTTACAAAAGTTACACAAGCAAAATTTATGTCTCGATCAATTCCAAAAGCGCCCCCCCCCCGCCCCGGGCAAACCCAGGGCATTTGATGCGAGTTTGGCTTCTTATGGTGGAGAATTTGCTCAAGACGAAGCCCGCCTAGTCGGGCATTGATTATCGAGAAGGGCGACAAGCTGGAGGATTACGGAATTAACACTTTGTGAAGGCCTACCCGATGGGGTATTGAACCGTAATAACTGGCAACATCGTGGGGAATTTGACCAAAATTTTCCTAAAAAGTCAAATGCCCGGGGCTTTCCCGGGGGGGGGGGGATGAGCGAACTTGGAATTGATCGAGACATTACATGAGATAGAACGCTGAAATGTTCAAAACCAACAAGATACTTGCGAATACTTGCAGACTGATGTTCAACGTACTCGTTGTATTGTTACAACGCTCTGAAACGTTACACTATCTTGTTGGAATAAATTTACAACTATCACCTAAGACAATCAACTTGGCCGTAATTGTCTGTAGCCCATTCATTTGGTGCTACAGAAAGTAATCAAGGTGTACATTGAATGAATCCATGTTATCCAACCTGGCTGTAACGGCAAAACCAGCTTTGTTTGGAGCTCGGGTTCAGTGTTAAGGCGCGCTTCCTTCGCTGGTACCTCCGTCGTTAAATTCTAAAAAGTAGTTACAACATTTCGGAACATTGAGTCATTGAAATATCCGGCCAAGGCTAATGGAAATGTGGAATAAGAATACTTCAGACGACAAATGAATTGTCTATCAAAAAAAGTTTGACGACACTACAAAACGCCAGTCAGCAAATTATGAAGAGTTCGTCTGTTAAAATTCAATCATAACAGCTGTTACATTTTCTATATTTCCTAGCTTTTTTAAGTAAACAAGTGCTGGAAAAAAACTAACGAGTGAATTTTACATAAATAAGAAAAAAGCATCACGACAGGTCAGTGTGATTCAGTAGAAGGTAATGATGCTTACTCTCCACTGCACTGCTTCACATCCTGTAAAGGGTTTAAACTTGCCTGTATAAATGTTAATAGTCTATGTAAACACATTGATGAAATTCGCTATATTTTAATCAATTCTCCTTCGGAAGTGCTAGCTATTAAGGAATCTAAGCTTGATGACACTATTTCTGATTCTGAAGTATATATTCCTGGCTATATTATATTCCGCAAGGGCCGTAGCCGGTCAGGCGGTGGTGTTGCTCTCAATATCAGGGAAAACTTATCTGTCGTACACAAACAGAATTGACCTTGTGCCTGACACTTTGGAAATGATCTGTGTAGAGATAAATCTTCCTCACAGGAGGTCATTTCTTGTCAGCACTTGGTATAGACCACCGAGCACGGAGATGCAGCTTTTTGATGAATACGAAAAATTTGTTCAGCGTTGTGATATCGAACATAAGCAACTGATTCTCATGGGGGATATTAACTCTGACTATGCCAAAACACCCCTTGATGTACTCGAACCCTGCAGTTCATATCCTCTGTTTATCAGTTAGAGCAAGTACTCAAAGAGCCCACCCGAGTTACTAAATCTTCGGCCACTAATATTGATTTAATTTTTACAAATATGGTCGATCATATAGCAACCTCTAGAGTTATTCACCTAGGGATTTCAGATCACAGTCTAATTTATATGGTACGAAAGTTTGCTGTACCCAAAACTAGACCCATTATTAAAGAGGTTCGAAATTTCAAACATTTTGTCGAAGTGGATTTTATTAATGACCTTAATAGGGTCTCATGGCAAAATGTTGAATGTTTGGATGACCCTAACTTAGCTTGGCAAGCATGGAAGTCTGATTCTAATGCAATTTTGGATCACCATGCCCCTATCAGACATATGCGTGTGAGACAATCATCAGTACCATGGCTCACGTTTGATATAAAGAAAATGACGAAGGAACGAGATTATCATAAAAAATATGCTATTAAATACGGCTCGCACAACCACTGGATACTTTATCAATCTGCCAGGAATAAGCTAAATTCTATGATGCGTAAAGCGAAATCTGATTACTTTCGCCTGAAAATCGATGCGTCCAAGGCTACTGACCCTAGGGCCGGCTGGAAATTAATAAATTCACTTACAGGCAAAGGTAATAAATCTTTCCCTGTCAGTGATATTCTTGTTAACGTTAAAATTTGACGATAAAGATATTTTGACGATAAAGATATTTCCGAATCATTTAATGAATTCTTGGTAAACATAGGACCAATTTTGGCCGCTGAATAAACGAAAAGGTCCTCCAATAACGTTAACATATATGTCAGCAACACTCAAAATAGTTTACCAGCCTTTCGATTCTCTAATATACCAGTGGAAAATGTCGCGCTTACGCTTAAAAACTTAAAGGTGTCGAAAAGCACTGGCCTTGGTAAGATTCCTGCCAAGATCCTTAAAATCGCGTCTAGTATAATTGCTCCATCTTTGACTTTTATATTTAATTTGTCACTTTCCTCTGGAATTTTTATTGATGTCTGGAAAAATGCGTGTGTGTGCCCAGTTTATAAAGGCAGTGACCGTCGTGATATGGGAAGTTATAGACCCATTTCAATCCTGCCAATAATAAGTAAAGTTTTCGAGAAAGAAGTTTTTCAACAGTTTTATCACTATCTGAAAGTTAATTCTATTCTCTCTAAATTCCAGTCTGGTTTCCGCCCTCTCCACTCGACAACAACAATGTTTAATAAATGGATGCTTATCTTCTCAAAGTAACTTACTCTGTGGAGTTCCCCAAGGCTCTATTCTTGGCCCTCTCCTTTTCCTTATCTACATAAATGATTTACCAAATTGTTTAAAATTCACTACCCCCTGTTTATATGAAGTCGATACTCAATCTTTACCTCTAGTTTTGATATTGGTGCACTTGCCAATAATATAAATTCTGATTTAAAAAATCTAAGCGACTGGCTTACTGTTAATAAGCTCCAATTCCACCCTCTCAAAACTAAGTTAATGGTTGTTGGGTCAACATATAATTTGAATACTAAATCTGGAGATTTACCTAATGTAATCTCCATTGATAATAATAGGCCATTTCCGAATTGATGTTTGCCTCTGGTTGAAAGCGAGCGAGTCTTGGTGCACAACCATTCAAATGGGAATGAGTTGGGCATTTTCATGCAAATCAAACTCATTATCATTTGAATGGTTTAGCACCAAGACTCGGTTTCAACCAGAGGCAAACGTCAATTCGGAAATGGCCTATTTGGTTTCACGCGTAACCTCTAACAAATGTGTGGGAGTCCTACCAGATGAAAAGCTAACATTTGAAACTCATATTGAGTATCAATGTAAAAAGGCATGTGCTGGCATAGGAGCTTTGAGAAGAATTAAGCCTTTTGTCCCCCTCTGCACCCTCGTAACTTTATACAGATCACTCATTTAACCGTATTTTGATTACTGCTGTGGGATACATGTGGTAAGCAACTGAAAGATAAATTACAAAAAATTCAAAATCGTGCGGGAAGGGTTATTACAGGCTCTTCATATGATGTTAGGTCTACAGATGTGTTGAATAACTTGAAATGGTAAACCCTTGAAACCAGGCGCTTCCATACAAAGGCTACCATTATGTATAAAATCCTCAACGATCTATCTGCTCCCCAACTGAGTAACCCCTTTGTAAAACTCAATGATACTAACATAAATTACAATCTTAGGAATATTGAGACTGATCTAGCACTTCCAAGGCCATACAAAAATTTTTTGAAGCGCAGCTTCAAGTATAGTGGTGCAATGCTCTGGAACAATCTTTCCTATGAGGCAAAAACGACCGCAAAGACCGCAAAATCGCTTTCCGATTTAAAACATAAACTTGACTCCTCGCCTTCCATGCCTTCTACTGGATCGCACTGATTTTATGTAATATACTTCCATTTTATATATATATATATATATATATATATATTATTGTAACGTGTTTACCTACGCCCCACCTGGAAACCAGCTTTTGTTGTGTGTGGCTAGCGTAGTCAAACAAAGTTGTATTATTATTATTATTATTATTATTATTATCCTTCAGCCCTTGTTTTAATCTACAATCCGGGTCAAAAGACTTCGGGACACTTGTCAAATTTTGGCCGAAAAGTAGAGAATTTACTGTACATATGCTTCCATCGCTTTATGAGCAACGTGTGTTCTTCTTTCGCTGCCTTTTTCGCGCCCCCCTTGCCCCCAGGCAATGTTGAAACATGCCAGCGATCGATGAACGGATCTTGATTTTGGTGATCGTAAAAAATCAACATTGCAATGGGGGGAGGGGGAAAAGCGGGAATCGTCCCAACAGTTTTGACCAGGATTGTAGATGTGTTACCATGGCAACAGCCCACAGAGTACCCAAACTGTCAAGTGGTACATACACATACGTACATACACACATACATAACCTCTATTAAAGAGTCTGTGCCTTTTAGCCCCAACTAGTGCCAATTGGGGACACTGTTTAGAGTGACTAACTAGTTAAGACATACATGGAACACTAAAAAAAAAAAAAAAAAGCCAGCAGAGAATAAATAAATAACTACGTAAATATAACTACATAAAAGGTTCAGTCAACCCAAACATAACCGGCATTCACTTCGACATCCTTCTACGGTCGATGTCATATCCTTTTTTCCAATCATTCTCTTAAAGGCTGCCAGGGTTCCCATATTTCTTTCCTCCTTGCTTAGTTTCGACGATAGCTGCGGCCCAAGAAATCGGAGCGAGTGTTTTCCATAGGGCACAGTATTGAAACGAGGTTTTTTAAGTGATATATTTTCGTATTTTCTCCATTAATATTAAAGATATCCGCAATAGAGTTCGTTACTAGTCCGTATTTTGCTTTGTACATAAGAATTAAAATGTCCTAAAGCCTTTTTTAGCGTGGTTAGATTAGCCATTTTCATTGGTATCCACTGTCATTGGTAGTGTTGTACACAAATCGTAGGGTGCTCTCTTGTAGACGCTCTAGTTTACGAGTGTCAGATATTGTGCAACAATGCCACACTAGATGACAATAGGTAAGGTGTGGCAGAATAGTACATTTATACAGAAGTTACTTGGCATTAATCAGGATGAAATTTTTTGCTCTTCTTAGCAATCTAATCATCCCCCCTACTTTCTTACATACACTATGTATATGGCTTCTAAAGTTTAATAGTTCATCGAGGTTCACCCCTAAGATTGTTACGGACTGTGTCTGTTCCACTATTTCACCACAAATATCTAGATGAAAATTCCTTTCTTCCTTTGGATTTCCTAGAACCATGGCTTGATATTTGTTACAATTGACTTTCAAACTATTTCCCCTGTACCATCTAGTCATCTTCTCTCCATTTTCCACCAGTATCTCCTCTACGCCCTCTGTCGTTTCCTTTGCTGCAAAGACCTGATGGTCGTCCGCGTACATCGAGAGGTTGGCATCTGAGATTATATTAGGCAAGTCGTATTTCACACAAGTGGTCCAAACTTAGACCCCTGTGGGCATCCTCTCTTCACTTGAACCCAGTCACATTTACAGCACCTATTCTCACTCTGTTTACCTTTCCCCTGAAGTATGATCTCATTAGCTGTATAACCCGATCAGAGAATTTGTAGGCCCGCAGCTTATTTATGAGTAGTGGACGGCTGAGGGAATCAAGAGCCTTATTCATACCTGATGACAAGACTCCGACAACTTTCTTACTATCCAGTTCCGCTCTCCAAGCTTAAGTCATCCTCATCCTCATCAGCGTGGTCTCACAGTTGTTCTTTGCTCGATATGCAGTATGATATACTTCATATAAATGAAAGAAGCACGCTAGCTCCAACAACACTTAGCTGGTTTCCATGGAGGGCGTGTTTGTACATATACGTAATAGAGAAGACTAAGCCTAATAAGACAATATTAAAAATACATTACCACTCTAAAACTTCTAAACTTCTTCTAAACACGAAAACTATCGAGTAAAAAACTAAGTATAAGACTAAGACAAATAAAGTTTGAACTTGACTAACACGAGGCGGCTATACAGCATGGTATGACCCAATGCAGTGATTGCATCCCTAAATCTGTCTTCCATAAAGTTACCGACTTGTTGCCCCGACAAAACTTCAGATTTTATCCACGCATGGCAGCACTGCGATTGGTCTATAGTTTGGAGCCTGTTGTTTACCCTCCTTCTTGTGTACTGACATCCATTCCCCACGCTTAAGCTTTGTTATCCACTCCCCATGCAGCTCTAATCCCTTCGTTCAGAATCACAGCAGGGGATGGGGCTAACTCAGTGGCGCTTACTTTAAGGATCTTTGGGTCCACCCTAACATAACCCCTTGATTTATTGGGATTTAGCCCACTCATTGCTTCCTGTAATTCCTCACAAGTGATTTCGTTAAATTCAAATTAATGTTTCTGCAAATTGCTCTTGTTAAGATGAGTTGATATATTAAGAAAATAACCATGATGCTTGAAATTAGCCTCTACACAGTCATTCATGTGATCTCCTCCAATTCCATCAGCCATTGTGGAGAAAAACTTAGCAAAACGGTTTGCAACCCGCTTGGTTTGATCCTCTTCCAACTCGTCCTTAACTTCCAAGCAGATGTCGTTGGTGCTTTCTTGTTTGTTCTTAAGTTTGTGAACGATCTGAATGTTTTATAGAACTTTCTAGAGTCCGACTTGATGTTCTCCGATAAAATTTTTTTGCAATATTGCCTAATTGCTATTCTTCGTTGTTGAGTTGCCTGATTTCGCCACTTCCTCTTCATTTCAAAATTCTCTGATGTCGGATTTTTGCTGAATTTCTTTGAGAAGCGTCGTTCAGCTTGAATGGCATTCTTCCACTCCCTTATCACGTATGGTACCTCATGTGCCCTCACTCTCATATCCCTGGTAGGCAGGTGCTCATCTACGATATTATTAAGTAGTGCCTCCCAATACTCATACTGGCCATCTACAGATTCAAAAATCTCTCCCACATGCCATGGGGCCATTCTCAGATCTTCACTGAACTTGTCCTTGTCAAAGTTGTTATAGCTGGGCACCCTCAGAATTTTTGTCTTGTATTGCACTGCTCTCTCCTTTAACGACACTAGACCATATGATGATCACTGATTTCAGGGTTATACACGCCGCTTTCACTAAAACATTCCTGCTTATTTGTTAGAATAACATCTAGTAGAGTGGAAATGTTCTCTGTTATCCTGGCAGATTCTTTGATCAAACACTCCAGATTATGCACTTCCTCGAGATCGCACAACATCTTTCCCTCCTTATCATCAGGTCTGAGCTTGTTAAGATTCAGATCCCCCATAATTATTATAAACTGTTTCTGAAGGGATATCCAGGTAGCGATTTCGTGTACTTCATTTACCAAAGTTAAGTAGCAGTTCTTCCCGGTCACTTTCGGAGATCTGTATATGCCGATCACAAAAACATCTCAGTCTTCCTCCAAATTTGGACTGGATTATTAGGACCTCAATTGTTTTAAACACTCTTAGTTGTTTTAAACGCTTTGATGGAAGCACGGATGCAAAGTACGCCATCAGACCTCCTCCGCCCTTGACATGGTCGTTTCTGTACATATGATAATTGCGAATAGCGAACTGACTGTCCGGATAAGATCCATTTATCTTTGTCTCCGAGAAGACTACTTGGGTTTTGAATTGCCCAATCAGCATCCTAACCTCCTCGATCTAGTTCTGCAGGCTGTTGAGGGTCGTTACAAAGTGCGAGGCAGCGAGGCATACGTGTGAGGCAAGGTAAATCAGCATTATTACATTTAGATTAAGAAAATTAAGTCTAAAATGCCTAAGGAAGGTTAAAGGTTACGTTAGGGTTGGTTGTAGCCAATATTTATAGCTATATATTATACCTTGCTGCCTCGCTTCACAACCAGCGAGGCATGCGAGGCATACTTGCGAGGCAAGGTAAATCAGCTTTTTTACATTTAGATTAAGAAAATTAAGCCCAAATTAAGCCTAAAGAAAGATCAGGGTTAGGTGAGGGTTAGGTCTAGCTGTTATATATCACTATTTGTTATGCCTCGCTGCCTCACATATTTGTAACACTCGGCTGTTGACATTTAGAGGCATCACCAGAATTTCTCGCAAGTCTTTTTTCCTTTGATGCACAATCTCCAGTATATCCGACCGTCGTTCATTTGAGAGCGAGTTTAAATTCCAATCATTCTGTTTAAATAAGGAATCCGGTAGAGGTGGTAACTCACACCTGGTGCAGTTCCAAATGCTAATATCTATGTTCAATTTGCGCACTTCGCATTTGTAACCACGTTTGAGCTTTCATGCAAAAACAGCCTAAATATTGCGGTAGAGGGGGTGTAGGTACTTAAGAGTGACTTCCTGTAAATACTACGGATAGGTGTGCAAAATGCAAAAATCGAATTCCCCCAAACTTTTTCACAAGAAAGCCCAGTGAACACTATTTAAGAAAATACAACTTTTAGTTCGTTTGGATTTATATTTTCCAAGTAAAGCGATTTTTTAATTTTCACCCTTGGAGAAGCCCGCGAACCACTGAAAAATGTGCTTCGTATTTGCGACTCGTGTAAGAAAACTAAAACAAACATCAAAACTATTTCGATATTGCACAATTCAATGACCCTTTCTTTACAAAGTACTGTTATTAGAATTGGAAAAGATTCAAACCTGAATTTTTAAAAAATTTTCAAATTTACCCTCCTAAACAGCATTATTAGAAAGCTCGATTTTGGCAAATTTCAACGGCAAATTTCCCTACCTGGTACATGGATTCCGCTGAAAAGATGGTATTGTGTAGAAAGAGTAAGCCTTCCTCTATCGTTCTGTAAAATAAAATTTTTGGGCAACTTAAACTGCGAATTTAGACGACCGAAAATATTAACGGTACTCGCTTGAAGTTTATGACCTTTGAACTTACGGTTCTCTTGATGAATACAAGAGATAAACCTAAACAACAGTTGAAATCTTAGCCTGAATGCGACCATTTCCCCCATTTAAATGATTTGTAGTTATTCTTTATCTTCTGTGGGCAACTTTATCGAAAGTAATATTTTTTTTACGCTGAAAAGGAGTTCTAACTTGTTTATGAGTACGTGTGTATTTGTTTACTGAAGCGGAAATTTGTGAATATTAAATTTATTCTACGTGTGCTGCAAGGCGTTTCGTGTTCTCATTCAAACAAAGTGGTATTGCCAAGTAGAAGGTTTTCTTCTCAGATTTTAAAACAACATATAACTTTTGACTTACCGTCCACATGCATGGCTTGATTTACTCAGCAGCGTTACACCGGGTGTGATAGCGGTAAGATGGCGTGACGATAATTTGCAAATCGCTTTCGCAAATCGAATTCATCAATATATTTATTATATCTTTTGACATCATAATGCTTTGAGACTACTTGATAAAGACTCTTTTGAAATAAGTCTACAAAATTTTGAAACCCTTATTACGGTGAAATGAAGAACCTGGATCTACAATTTTTATGCCGCGGTCGTGTGATTCTCGAGTGTGGTATCACATGACAATAACAGCTAAAAAATGGCCACCTGCAGTTATTCTCAAATCGTTGGTGGCACGTGCGTCACGTGCGGTCCTAGGGTTTCGAATCCCGGACATGTTCAATTTGTTAAAATTCGATATTCGAGGTCATTTTTGCATGCCCTCCTCTCCCCTCTCCCCTGGTCGGGCTTACATGCCACCGGCGAAATCCGTTTTGTGTTTTTCCGAAATGTAATATCTCTTGTGAATCAAAACCAAAGGAACAGAAAGAAAGTTTAACGTACCGGAAATTTAATCATAACTACTGAACTTTATCACAGGCCAAAATTGCCTAAGAACATGATTGCAAGACATCTGGATGCCGCTAACGAGGATTGGACTGAAGGATTACTTTCCAAAAAATACC
>BLFK01000259.1:985348-987848 GCA_014634185.1 Astreopora myriophthalma | reverse complement strand
AAAGTTCATTTTTAAGCGAATGACGTTCCTTTTCACTGGTCTTTAGATTGTCTTACTCCTCAAAACTGACTCGACGACAGAAAAGCAAGAGATGGCCGGGATTAGCGACCTTTAGATTGGTACGAGTACGAGTTTTCCTTACTGAGCACTCGCATTAGGATTGGAGGTCGAATTTTTTCGAACTGCGCATGCTCGGAACGAAAAACTCGTACTCGTAGTCGCACTCTTACTCCAATCTAAAGGTCCCTATTGTATCACATACTACAATACCATCATCACATGGTGATTTTACTAAATTAAGAAAGGAGTGTTTCACAAGGAGTTTGGTAGGTCGAGCCGCCTGCTTTGGTCACGTATGGGAGCCAATCTTTAGCTCGTTTGCATGACCAAAGCCGGCATCTTGCGTGACTCACTCGGAAGGCATGCGAGTTCCATTTCTACGCCTTTCGAACTCTCTTGTCCGCTCAGTCCTCCACGAAGCGCTACAACTCGGTGAAAGGCCTTTATTTCCACTTTACAATCTCCTCCATACGAGCTACGGACACTACATGTACTGCGTGTAAAGACAGCTAGCCCAGTTTGGACTGGTGTCCACGGATGACAGGAAACTTTACATTGGAGCTTAAGATCGCGGGTTTTCCGATCGGAGTACACGCACTCGGACAAATGTAATGCGCGTGCTAAGTAAGGAAATTTCGAGGGAGGGATATCGCAGTGCTAAGAGCCCACGCCCGCCACCAGTCGGGCTCGAGTGGGTCTAGGCGCGATCCCTTCAACTTTAGGAAGTGAATGGATCGGTTCAGGGGCCCGTTTCTCGAAAGTCCAGAAAAGTTTACGGGCCTAAAAAGCAATTGTAAAACTGCGGTCCGCTTATGCCGAAAATCTGTTCTTCTGACACGCTTTCAAGATAAGAAAGAGAAGACTAATTGCAAAGTTTCGTGATAGAAAACGTCTTTCGTTTCAAGATACGGAGGGAATTATGGCACCCAAAATACGCCCGAAAAGTTTCGGGGCTTTCGAGAAATGGGCCATAGTTCACCGGAAACCTTTCGGAAAAAAAAAGAGAAGGATCTATTCAAATAGAGGTTCCATTCGGAACTTCTTTTCGCTAGCTGAATTGATCGCGCCCTTGTTTCCCCGAGTGTTCCGGGCTTCCCCTCACTTATAACGAGTTCTGGGTTGCTATTCCCTCCCTCCCATCTTTTCAGTGTATTCTTGTTAAGTTAAGTCTTTTAAATTCATCGATTTTTTTTAATCACTTCTCTCTTTACTCAGCAGGCCTCTTCTTTTCCTCAACTTGTCTCCCTATTCCGAGAACCTAAAAGAGTATTTACAATATATTTATTACTGGCAAAGACCCTTCTAAAAAAATAATTCAATTCTAAAACAAAAACCTCACGTACAGCCGAAGTTGAATAACTCTCAGGTCGTTTATAAAAAGCACTTCTCCCGTACCCCCACCCCCCCCGTTACACTTAGCGTTTCTACGTCATGCTCAGCACAACTGCGCTTCCAACTGCGATATCAAAACATGAATACAGCTTTGCCAGGAATGCCAGACAGGCAGCACGGCTGCCATTCTTTAAAGTAATCAGTGTCAAGAAACTTAATAAGACGACGACCACATGACCACTGTCACGAAATGTGTATGAGACCAGAAATGGGTATGAGACCAGAGACTTGTCCACTTGTATGCAAGTTTCTAATATAAAATCCAAAGCTTTGGACTTTTACACAGACACTGCAAGTAACATTGTACCCTTGCACCATACACAGTACAACGACTGCAAAGGACGAATAACTGCTGCTCCATTGCTCAGGGATGACAGCCGGGGTAACTGTGTATATTGTAGCTGACTCTACTTCTTCTTTCGCTCTTGAGCACATTTCGGGCAATACCTGTATGAGAAACGGGATATGATACAGTTCAAACCTGCAAGGCGCAATGAAGGTGGCTCGAACCAGTTTCAACACTTTCATTAAGTCTCTTATAAGAAGGACTAACAGTACAGCACCGTCACGGTATGTTATGGTACCATATGAAACACCAATTACTGATTTGAAGTTAGAGTGATCATCGCAGTTGATGGAGCAACTTAAGCAGTTACAAAGAAGCCTGGAAGAAGAAGAAGGAAAAAAATCCAGGCTTGAACGGGACTGGAACTCGTGATATTCTCTTTCACGCGTTCACCTATTAAGGCTTGTTTTCACTAGCGTCGGAGTTTGAGTCGGAGTTGTAAGCGGGGTCGTAAGGGCGCTTACGACGAAGTGAAAACCAAACAACGGAGTCGTAAGCTCGACGGAATCGGAGTAATAGGGATCAGAACGGTTCCATTTCTTGCGACTCCTCTTCCGACTACGTCCCTTAAGATGTAGTGAAAACTGCACTTTCGGAGTCGCAAGCAGAAACGGAAGAATAAACCGATAATAATGCTCGTTCTCATGCGTTGTGGTTGCTTTATTCCTCCGCTTCTGATTGTGACTCGGGCAGTATAGTTTT
>BLFK01000259.1:967848-980348 GCA_014634185.1 Astreopora myriophthalma | reverse complement strand
TGTAATTGTTTACCAAAGTAACAGGGAAGTCCTTAAAAAACACCCTATATTTTGGCTTTAGTTGCCAAAGAACACAATTTACCTATTATAAAAGGAAACATGGCTCGGTCAAATCGCTAGTCATTTCCCCTATGAGCTGTTAACCGTGCATTATCCACGCTGCAAGGATAGATTTGAACACCTTCTAAAAAACCGTATTTCATTGAATTCCACCCCTGCAGCGACAACATTTTCTGTCCTGGCTTAAGGTGGCTGAACACAGTTTTTTCGCGGTCAGAAGTATTTTTTAAAGGCCGGCGCAGATTTTGAAAACAAATATGGCGGCGACAGCAAAAACGTTTTGCTCTCTCGCGCGATGGTTTGGCAAATGCAGTGTCAACTCGCTTCAAGTACATAAATATAATGCATAAGAAATGCTGCGTGCTGCGCATATGACGGCTATTGCCTGTTTTCCCCAATTTCTCGCGAACCAGTCGTTAGATTTTAGAGAAATTTGGAATTAACAATATTTCAGACAATAAATGAATCGTCTATCAAAAAATCTGAAATTCAACAGAAAAACTTTTCAGAAAACCACAAAACAACAGTCAGCAAATTATGAAAGGTTCGTCTGTTAAAATTCAACCATAACAGGTGTTACACTTACTATATTCTGTTTTTTTTAGTAAGCAAATGCTGCAAAAAACTAACGCGTCAACTTGCTAAATGAGAAAGAAATCCATCCATCCGCCCTTGTTTTAGCCTAGATGCGTTACCATAGCAACAGCCCGCAGAGCACCCAAACCGAAACTTTGTGGTAGCGCTTATTTGTGACCACGTTTGAGCTTTCATGCAAAAACAACCTAAATATTGCAGTGGAGGAAGTATAAGTACTTAAAACCTGTGTTCAGCCTCCTTCAGGCGGACAGTTTCTCATCACGGTTCAAATAAGAGAAGGCAAATTTATCACAGCTTATTTTTTTCGTCAGCTGTCCACACGCACGCACGCACACACACATTAAAAAAGTTCCCATCTCACATGAATGACTGGAAATGCGTAACTCTAGACTAACCATTTTCCCTTTGGCTTTGAGGTGAGTCCTACGCATGGGAAGTGAAACCATT
The DNA here is from genome assembly GCA_014634185.1 of Astreopora myriophthalma. Classification (NCBI taxonomy): domain Eukaryota; kingdom Metazoa; phylum Cnidaria; class Anthozoa; order Scleractinia; family Acroporidae; genus Astreopora; species Astreopora myriophthalma. The sequence continues at coordinate 979,244 of BLFK01000259.1, read as the reverse complement.
CAATTGGGCACTAGGTTAAAGCAGACAATGTTAGCTTTTCTAGCAGAAAGCCTGTATGAAAACCCACTTCAATGTCTAAGATGTATCCTGTGGAACTCCCTTATACACTGTAACCAGCACATGTCATGTGCTGAGGGACACACACAGGAACACTGTGCGTGTCCCTCACTGGACATTTAATGAACTTTTACCACCAAGGGAGTGGGGGTCACACAACAGGGTACAGGGTTCGTACTATTTTGAGCTTTTCAAATTCCATGACTTTTCATGACCTTTTCCATGACTTTTTCCAGTTTTCCATGACCTAAAGTTTACCTGCCACTTTCGAAAATTGTCAAAATCATCCTTGTTTTCGGGCATTCAGTTTCTGACATGGTTGCTTGTATTTTATTTTGTCCCTGCTTCGACATCTGCAATAATTCACGTACCACACATACTATAATTTTCCATGACCAGCAATTAAATTCCATGACTTTCCAGGCCTGGAAAATGAAATACTTAAATTCCATGACTTTCCAGGTTTTCCATGACCCGTACAAACCCTGGAGTAGGGCTCCAATTCACAGTGTACCTTTTTTAAAAAACTAAAACTAATCTCCACTGGAACAGACAATATGAGGTGGACTGGGAAACAATCAAGTCCTTTATCAAAGAGCAATGTAAGTACCTCTGTATTGTCACATCCAATCATCTCACCGTATGATACCTGAAACAAAGAAACAAACAACAATAAACAAAAACAAACAAACTGTTGTTGGTGGTGACTGACGTTTTGACAACCTGAGCCGAAGTCATCCTCACAGTCAAGTGATAAGAGTGTTGTCAGTGCTCATCCTCACAGTCAAGTGATAAGAGTGTTGTCAGTGCTCGTATAAGTACTCCGGTCGTAGCGCTGATTGGTCCACAGAGACTATGAAAATATCTGCGGAACGCAGTTTAGCAGATATTTGTTTTCTGCATGTCCTTAAAAGAATTCCTGTTTTGTTTCAGGTGTGGTTGTAATGGCTCGTTTTTAGTAGTGTTTTGCATACGGTATATAATTGCGTTATCGGGTGAGGGTTCTTCCTTTCGGCTGAAACCTCTGGGAATGACACCTCACGTTTCAATCTGCTGCCAGTCGTTCAGAAAGCGCCTCCCGTATTAGCACAGACGAGATGATAACAAATACTGTTGAGAAGTCTTTACAATCTTTCTCACTCTCTTGATGTCAAATTCGACAATTTTGCGAAACGCTTTTCTGAAGAGAACTCGACCATCCTCGAAAAAGCCGTGAAAAAAACCAAGCGTGAAAATTTCTCTGGCAAAAGGAAGGGTCACCAGCAGCAGTATGATCACCACCAGCAAATACTCGAGAAATTTGACGAATCGTTAGAATTCTTGAAGTCTGGGTCTTTGGACAAGGTAAATAAATCTTTGGAAGATAGTTCCGAACTCGTGATGAAAAGGATCAAAGCGATCAAACCGGCCAATAAAAGTAAATATGGTTGGCTCACAGTTAATGACTATTTGAGCGACGATCTGGCATCTGATACCGCCGATGAGAAGCGAATGTATCGGTCCGAAAAAAGAGCTGAAAGGTAAGTCAAAGAGAAGCAGAGACAGAAGAGGAATAAGCGGTTCAGCTATCAAGCGAATTTTGTCATCCATCCAATCTCGTAATTCTGATGAGAAGCCTAATCATTTGGGTTCCCGCTTCCAGATAAGCATTGAGCTTATTTTCTAGTCTTTACTTAGTACATTCTTTGTTTTACCTTCGCTCTCGTAGGATGTCGTTCGACCCATCCACATCCAATTCTCTCCAAGAAATTCTCGTCTGTGTATTCTCTTATGTGCGTTTGTGTTTATTCTGTGACTAGTGCAGAATATGAAAATATCTGCGGTACGCAGTTTAGCAGACATTTTCTTCCTGCGCGTCCTTGAAAGAATTCCTGTTTTGTTTCAGGTGTGGTTGTTATTAGTTCCTTTTTAGTAGCGTTTTGCATACGGTTTATAATTGCGTTCTTCCTTCGGCTTGAAACCTCTGCGAACGACACCTCACGTTTATCTTGTGCTTTTATTTTCTTGGTATTTACATTCTAATTTATCCTGTAAGAATTCGCGGTTAATGTGTTCATGCGTTCATTCATTTCTTCTCTCATTCCCTTTTTCATCTTCCACTGTGGAGAAATGGTCAGTTAGGCGTATCATGCAAGAAATCTTCTGGTGATCCGATTCGGTATCTGCCAAATGACGAGATGATGGCAACGTGCTAGAAGACGAAGTTGAGTATAATTTTGACATAATTACTTTTCGTACGAGGGACGAATTTAGTTCCGGCGATGCTTATACCAACGATAGTTCTGAAAGTGTTAGAGCGCGCTTGAAAGCCTCTGCTGGATTTTGGGTCTCTTCCTTGGAAGCCTCGGATTTTGTTTCGAATATAATTAATGATGGCTACAGGTTGCCTTTCAATCAGTATCCTTCTCCTTGTTTCCTTCGGAATAATAGGTCCGCCCTCAAACACCCTGATTTCGTGGCAAACATCATCTCAGAGCTCCTACGTAATGGGTGTATAATTGAGCACGCTTTCCCCCCGTTTTGTGTTAACCCCTTAACCGTTGCGGAGGGCAAAAAGCTTCGCCTTGTTATTAATCTTCGTCAGGTTAATGAATTTCTTATTAAACCCAAGTTTAAAAACGAGATCTTCGTTCCTTCTCCCAAGTTATTGAAGAGAATCATTGGTTTTTTACCTGGCATCTCAAATCGGGTTATCACCACGTGGATATTTATCCAGACCACCAAAAGTATTTCCGTTTTTCATGCTCATTTCACATGGAGAAAGGAACGGGTGTTTCAGTGCTCGAAGGTGCTGCGTACTCGATCAGATGGGTTCATCAAATGGCTGGCTCGATTCCTGCTACAGACCATCTTCTCGTCAACTCGTGTCTTGAGGGCGCGAAACGAAAGCTTGCTCGCCCAGTTAGACCTAAGGAACCCCTTCGCTTGGAGCTTGTAGTTACGTTGTGCGATGAATACAATGGGGGTGCATCCCTAGGCGATTTGCGTTTCCTGGTCATTTTGCTTTTAAGTTACTGGGGGTTATGCCGGTTTTGTACGCGTAGGCGAACTACGCTAAAGGGAAGAATGACCAATATCTAGAGGGGCACTCGATCTTCTTAGCTAAATCGGGCAAAGCTACATGTCCAGTCTCCGTAACTGCTAGGTGGCTCAAGCACCTTGAAGGGTCGAGTTCCCATAGCCCTTTAATTACGCGCATAGTTAAGTCCAGGTCTAAGGAGTATTTTCATGCTACTCAGGGTATTTCCTCGTCTAGAATTCGAGAGGAGTTCAAGAATTCAATTAAGCCTTGTGTAGAGAATCTTGATTATTTCAGTATGCGTAGCTTGAAGTCCGGAGCCGCGTCCAACCCAGGTTGTCGGCTCTTGGATGGCAGCTTAATCGCCCTGTCGGGGGAAATAAAGGTTGCCTTGGTCCTGACCCAGATTTCGTGCGCTTTTTCCTCTAAGAGGTTTCTTAGGTAGGTTTTTTTCTGGCCTCCCTGGTGCCTGCAGATTGAATTTCAGTTTTGCATATTCTTATCCTTCACATTTTTGTAATGTTATTAACTTGCAGCTGATCTTGAGAAATTGTTTGAACTTAATTAAAGGCTAGTATGATGTCGTTCGACCGACCCATATCCAATTCTCTCCAAGACATTTTCGTCTGTGTATTCTCTTTACTGCGTTTGTGTTTATTCTGTGGCTGGTGCAGAAGTGATGTTAGTGTTTGTCTGTAAGTTGAGCCACATTGTTATTGTCAGTAGCTCGCATAAGTACTCTGGTCGTAGATCTGATTGGTCCACAGAGACGTGATGTTATTGGTTGTCTGTCAGTTGAGCCACGTTCTTGTTGGATGTGAAGACTGTGAACAGTGTAGATAGGCATGCTGTCAGAAGAATTAGTCAGTTCTGTCTGTTGTCTGTTGGTGTCGTCAATCAGTCTTTTGGTAACGTGCAGGTAGTTGTTGGCAACGGTTCAGCACAGTTTCTTCTACGTTAGTAAAGCAGCTTTCCAGTGCGAGTAGTTGGTAGTAGTTAGTACTGTAGGTAATGCACTTGGCGGAGTCCCAGTCCATTGCGTGGTTCCTTATAAAATGGTGTTCAGCAATATTATTGTTGAGGTCACCACTTCTAGTCGCTCGTTTGTGTTCAGTGAGTCGTACGGTTAAATTCCTGCTATATTCACCGACGTGGCCTGGCAGAGCAACTGCATGCGATCTTGTAAATTGCTTCCGGTCTGTCTTTGGGTTTGTCTTTATCCTTAACGTTTGTAAGCAACTGTCGTAATGTAGTGATAGCTCTGTGGGCAACACGGATATCGTAGGGCTGTACAATGCATGCGATAGTCTCCGAGGTACCTCGTATGTAAGGTATAGTAACTGTAATAACAGGTGTCCTGTTAAGGCTGGTGTCGTTCCGTCCGGTGTTACTGTAAGCGTTGCGTCTGATGAAGTCTCCGTCTTAGATCTTGCCGAAAACGTTGTCTAAGTACTAGATTTCGTTTGCTACGCTGTCAGGTGAGTCACAAACTAGTTGTGCTCTTCTCGACAGGGTCCGTACAGTAGTGACTTTGTAAGACGTGGGGTTGATTGGTCAAGTTGTGTGAGTAGGTTTGCTTTAGACGGTAGTCCGTAAACTGAATGTCAGCGTTCTGTCTGTTCAAGTGTTCGTGGAAAACGATTGAATTCGTCTCTCGCTTCGACGATCGTATCGTCGAGGTAACGACAGCCAGAGTGGCATAGTTTGTTTGTAAGTTAAGGACAATGTGAAACTGTAGCTAAGCCAAGTGACAATAAACTATAGATGATAGCGACTTACCTGATGACACAGGCAGTAAGTTGGCTCATTAGGATCAACAGGCATGTCCAACACCTGGACCTCAGGTGCCAGTAGAGACACAGCAACAGCAAGTGACTTGGGACCTTCTGACTCAATTCTACACCAAAACACACATTTACTTACTATAAATGACTACATGTATGTGTGTACTCTTGAAAATACCATTTAATCAGTTATTTGAGCCTCCCTGGTCATAGGCCTATTAACGTGTTATCAGAAACTTAACGATAATTGAAGAGCTCCAGGCATTAGCTGTTTAAGTGATTTCGAGTGTATGTTTTGTTGTTCTGTGGAATTTAGGCCAAACTTCGCACAATAAAATAAACAGTGGCTAACTTACGGAATGCCCCATCCCTATCCCGCAATGTATGAAGAAAAAAGAAAGAGAAAGAATGAGAACAAATGAAAATATATATATTTTTTGGCTTCTTTTAATCCCATTGCCCTCCTTTTCGGTATACAGCACGGGACATTTCACGCCATAATTTAAGTGCACTTGAGTTCGTGGAAATTGGCCGTGATGTTGCAAACTGACCAACAAACCATGCAAAATTCACTTTCATGAGCCCTTAAATTCTCTTATAAGCCACTTCCTACCCACTCACTCCCAAAATAAGCCTCCTATCTTTCCACATTTCCTTAAAATAAGGACTCTTACAGAACACTGGGGCAAAGCAAAACAGAAATAAGGACAATTAATTTCAAAGATTAGAAAATATAAAGTGTCCATTTCTGTATAATGCTTGATGTTTGTATACTGCAGATGAGCCCTGTTTTTATACCACTCAAAACCCATTGCTACCCAGTCTAATAACAGGATGTTTTGGTACAAGAATTGATCCCAGTACAGACACTGACAGTAGAACATGGGTTTACAACTTAAACAAGCCTGGAAGACTTTACGTTGGATCACTGAATAATTACCAGTGTACAATATACGTATGCGTTATTGACCAAGCATGAGGTCAAGATGGCTGGATACTGTAATGATCAGCGGTATTCTATCAGAGGCGCGGATTGTACAAGGCCATGTTAGAAACCATTGTGTGTGTGTTCGATCGGGTATTTTCAGCCATCTACATCGGCAGTATTAAAGAAGATCTTTACATGGTGTGAGAAGTGAACCACCAACTGTAAACCGTACCGTCCCGATAGTAAGTTTTGTACCGAATAATAGAACCTGCTTATCGAAACAAATGTCAGAAGGAAACATATGCGCGACAGGACAAGAAGAAAATTCTACCAGAGGAGGAGAAATCAGCAAGAACCAATACAAATCACTAAAAGTCCTTTTGAAATGGCAATGCATTTGAGCCTTCCACCTCCGGAACCACTCGACTTGAGCGGCGGAAACGTTTCAGAAAACTGGAAAAAATTCAAGCAGAAGTACACCAATTATAAAATTGCAACCGGAATAAACAAGAAGGAAAGTGCGACCAGAGTGGCCACACTGCTAACGGTCATTTGTAATGATGCTATCAATGTTTTCAACACTCTAACGTGGGAGGAAGAAGGTGACAACACAAAGATTGACAAGGTATTACAGAAAAGGCTCTAGACGTGGTTCGATCAGCAGAGGCGACAGAAAGGCAACTAAAACAACTAGAGAATGACTCGTCAGTACATGGAGTGTCACCGCGACCAGTTGGCTCAATCGAGAGTGCACTGGACTTTCATGCGGGAGGTCGTTGTTCGAAACCCGACCGGACCAACACTCAGGGCCTTTAAATAACTGAGGAGAAAGTGCTGCCTTTGTAATTACATCTGCATATGGATAGAGTTTCTAGTCTTCTCGGATAAGGACGATAAGCCGGAGGTCCCGTCTCTCCGCCCTTGTTCATTAACTCTGTGGGACGTCAAAGAACCCACACACTATTCGCAAAGAGTAGGGCAAGCTGTACCCGGTGTTGTGGTTTGACCTTCTGATCTTTCCAGCATGTGGTCGGCTTGGCAGTATTAGCTTGAAGGGCTTCTGTATGAATGAGACCACAATTGTGTATAACAGCCAGAAGTCAGGCTACTTTGCCAAGTGCTGGAACCTTCCTTAAGACTTAAGGGAAGGAGAAGAGCAAATTTGGCAAGTTACTGAACCCATAAAAGTGCTCCTAAGAAAAGACAGTGAGTTTCAGTGGTCGTATGAACAGGACCGTGCCTTTCGAGAAATTAAAGGAATTCTAACCAAAGATGGAGGTCCAGTCCCGAAATTGTTTGATGTGAGAAAGCCTGTCACTATCAGCTGTGATGCCTCACCGACAGTGCTAGGGGGAGGTTTATTGCAAGATGGGTTTCCTGTTGCGTATGCTTCAAGATCTTTGACTGAAGTAGAGTCAAGATATGCCCAGATAGAAAGAGTTGATCGCTGTTCAGTTCAGCCTGGAGCGATTTAATCAGTACACCTATGGAAAGAAAGTAAACATAGTCAGATCACCAGCATATAGAAGCGATTGTTAAAAAGCCCCTGGCAACAGAACCCCCAAGATCACAGAGAATTCTACTGATAATGCAGAAATATAACTATACTTTGGGACACAAACCAGAAAAGAAACTGGTCCTACCTGACATGTTACCGCGAGCACCAATCTTTCAAATGAAAGATGACAACATGGAGGGAATAAAAATTCCCTCCTCCATGAGAAACCAAATGCTGGAGAAGATACACCAAGCTCACACGGCGATCGAAAAGTCCAAGCGACGAGCCAGAGATGTACTGGTACTCTACGGGCCAGGGATGAACTCCCAAATCGCTGACAAGGTTTCAAGATGTGCTATATGCTTGGAACACTAAACGCAAAACACAAATGATTCCTTTCCGAATAACAAGGAAGCCATTGGAAATGGTTGCCACAGACCAGGTCATATGGGACCAATCTGATTACCTTTTAATCGTGGATTATCATTCAAGGTTTTTTCAACTAGTGAAACTGCCAGACACCAAGAGTTCAACGGTCATCACCCACACAGGGTTCGTACCCTCTTTGGGGTAAAAAAAATCACGGACTTTTCCAGGACTTTCAAGGATACAATTTTCATTTTTCAAGGACTCAATGCAGTTCAAAATCAAACCAATGGAATAGGTTTTTACGAGACGTTTTTACTATTTTGTGTCATTACTTCTTTGCCAGAAAGATTTTCATCCTATTGCCCACTTGACAATCTGGATTGGATGCCGTGAGCAACAAATTTCAAGGACCTTCCAGCACCAAATGCAATTTTCTCGGACTTTAAAGGACTTTCAAGGCATGTGCGAACCCTGCCCACGCCAAATCGGCATTTGCATGACATGGTATACCATATGAAGGATCAGTGACAATGGCCCTCAGTACTCGTCGAAGGAATATGAATAATTTGCGAAGCTGTGGGAGTTCAAGCATACCACTGTCAGTCAGCTAAACCCCCACGTAAACGGACTTGCTTAGAAAGCAGTTCACATCTTGGGTTATTGGAACACAGAAACACCCATCGATGGTACTGGCTCCCGCGCACAACTACTGATGAGCAGACGATAACGGTCAATCATTCCGACAACGGATGAACAGCTGCAGCCTAATGTCCTAGATCCATACAAGGCAAAGGAGAAGTTGGGACTGAAGCAAGAAAAAACAAAAGCACTACTTCAATCAGCAGGCCAAGCCCCTTCCTGTTTTAGAGAAAGGTGATCGTATAGGGGTGCACATGGGAGATCACTGGAAACCAGGTGCAGTGAAGGAACGTGCGGAACTCCCAGATCATACAAAGTTCAAACAGAAGAATGTTGATGAAATCTCCAGAAAGCTATCCTTCATCACCAGACAGCCAACCACTAGACAGCCAACTTACTCTGGACTCATCAACCGCAGATGTACGCAAACCCTCGCCTTTAAAGGAACAAATTGATGAAGCGACCCCATTGGTTGAGGAGCCTGCCTCTACATTACTGGATCTGGATAAACCTTGCGGTACAGAACACAAAATTGAGGAGCCATACAAGACTAGCAGTGGAAGGGTCGTGCGGAGGCCTCTGCGTTTCTAGGACTATGCTCTGTGATGGAGAACTGTCTTTCCTACGTTGGTGAATCCTTGGAAACAGTGGCATGAAATTTCTCGTTAAAGAGCCGTGTAACTAAAAATCATTTTTGGTTAGCTTTTTTGGTGTATTATTTTCTGTCAGAGTTTCGTTTGCAATTGTTTTTGTTCTCTCTTTTTCTCTGTTTTTCATTTCAAGGGGAAACTTGTAATGATCAGCAGTATTCTATCGGAACTATTAAAGGAGATCTTTACAGAATAATAAACTGATGTTGGCCAAATCACTTTTTGCATTCTGATGGACCGAGACATGTCCATGTAAAAATGCACAAAAAAGAAAAAAAGGGAAAAAAAAAAGACCAGAACAAGGACAGCATCCAGCCATCTTGACCAAACAATAAATTTGGCCAATAAAGGATTGTATTGGATTTATTGTATGGCTATATGTATTCCTCTTTTCTCATTTGTCAAAGGACAAAACCCCTTCCATGCCTTCATATCATAATTTGTGTTTTTTCAGTTTCTGTTATAAACTAAATTCAATTGACTTGTCTGTGTTCTCTTTGTTTTGACTGTCTTCTGTCGCCTTTTGTGACTCCATTGCCGACAAGTCTGCTTTTCTTGCATGGGAACAAACCGGGCAGAGCACAAAATTCGCTTCATCTTGCCTGCTCATGGAGACTACCATATAATAAAACCTATTCATGCATTGAAGGCACTATATCTGCAGCTTTGTATTTTGACTTATCCTATATAGCCCAGTAAATAATCTTAAAAAAAAAAAATTCACAGCACTACGCACTTTTTCTTTTTTCTTGGAGGCTCAACAGCATTGTGTTGCCTTTTCCTTCCTCCTCCTCTACTTCTACTACCTGCAATATAAAACAAGCTACATTAGAACAATAAATTGATACAGACAAAATACATACAGCTGACCATACAAGGCAAACAGCTCATCTCACCTTTTTGTTCCAGTGAACACAAATAAACTGTTATCCGCAGTAAGGCAATTAAAAGCAACATGAAAGTGGAAAGTGCGTGATGAAAGTGGAAAGTGCGTGATGATACCAAAGACCCAGAAACCTGCAGCTAACAACCACAGGCAAATCACACTAGTCAATACCATGTACAAGGCAATAACGGCAGTGGTTGATGCAAGACTTAGGGAACATTCAACTACATGCAAATAGAGGATGCACAACAGGGTCAATGGGGTGACTTGACAAACTTGCCAGGAAATGCCCAGGCAGGAAGAAAGAACTTATCGTGTATAAGGCTTGACCTACATGTAAAGAAGGCATTTGACCAAATTAATCATAACTGGCTAAACGTTTGCCTTAAATGCACAGCATACTGAGTAAAATTGCAGTTTATCAGCAATACAATGAAGCACTGGAAGATTTCTCAAGAAATCAAAGCAGCAACCTCCAAAGAAAGCATTGGCCCAATCAAACTTAAGCAAGGAATCCTACAAGGTGATTCATTCTTCGTCAGGCTCTTCACCATCTGCCTCAACCCTCTTACATGGTACATACGAAGTACAGAGGGATATACCTTCTCTCCCAGTTCTAAAGAAAAACCTGCCATCTGCTTTACGTAGACGACTTGAAAAACTTACCACAAATCTCCAACTAAAGTGATGTTAATGGCAAGAATCATGAAAGGGATACAGTGTATTAGCATCCAGTGGGGTCTAGACAACTATGCAGCAGTGGACATCCTAAGAGGGAAAATAGCCCCATCACCCAACGTAAGCCTAAATGAGAGTAAAGAACTGAGAACCCTTAGTAAAAAATGACAAGTATAAATTCCATGCAGCTAGATGATTTGGTCTGCGCAGAAGCAAGTAAAGAATTTCTGAAGCATCAGTCATCTGGACTACAGTAAGCAACATCTCCATACCAAGAATGATCAGAGCCACAAGAATGATCAGAGCCACAAGTATGTTCACTCTCTCATGTTACAGTACATGAACCACAATGTGGATTAGAGAATGACCAATCAACACAGTGAAAGAACTTGACAGAAGATGCAGAGATATCATCTTAGAGCAGGAAGGTATGGACACCAGCGAATAAGTGAAGCTAGTCCTAGAAGAGCAAGGATGCAGTGGTCTGAGGTGCACTGAAGATACATACAACTTAACTAAGATAAACATGGCAAATTATTTGAACAAGAGGATGCATGTGAAGTGGTAAGAACACACAAGCCCTTAAGACAGGCAAAGCAGAAAGTCGATCTTCAAAGATGCACAGGAGTACACTGCTGAATATGACACAGCCTGCAGCTTGATAGATACTGTCACCACAGTGCTGATACTGCAATGAAGTAAAGGAAGAGCCATGATTGGGAGCGCTTATCAATGAGCTGCTCAAAGATGACGAAATATCGGCTACTGCCAATCAGCTCTTAAAAAACTTGAAAAACGTATCTGATGTCCAAATTTCCCTTGCACGCTATGGCAAACAAACAGCTGCTGTTTGCCGATTGGGTTCAGTAATTTGGGGGGGGGGGGGGG
>BLFK01000259.1:938569-957926 GCA_014634185.1 Astreopora myriophthalma | reverse complement strand
CGCTACTTTCGGGGGGGTCGCTACTTTCGGGGGATCGCTACTTTCGGGATTTACTAGCAGCCACAAAAAACTGACGTTAATTTCGGGGGGTTGCTACTTTCGGGGGGTCGTTACTATCGGAACTTTACGGTAATTTAACTGGTGCTGTAATAATATCGGCTATCTAACATGGCATGTTTAGCCATCAAACATTTGACATTGATAGGACTGTCAGAGCAAGTCTAACAGAATGGCATGGAGATCTGGATATTGAACTCCTCTTTGAGACAGTTGACCCCAACCTGTTGTTTACATTATGCTTCTGCTCTTTATAAAAGTGGCATGAAAGTTCATTTGAAATGAATGAATAATGAATTGACCACTACCCTTAAGAGGCTTTTCAGGGCCAATAAAACAAATGAACACCACATGATCACATTTCCTACTGGTGGGAGGCGGACCAGTTAGCTATTACAAGCATAGCCAAGGAGCTGAACCAGGAACTACCCTGAACAACTCCAGCTACAGTGTACAGCTGTAGTGGTCAGAGCGGGATTTGAACTCAGGACCACAGTATTGCAAGTCTCGTGCACTAACCTCTTTGATGGCCAAACATGCCATGTCTGATAGGCAGTTAGATAATGTTTTCTTTTTGCCTCGCTGCAACTGCATGACAGTATTTTAACTCAGTTTGATTTGAACTTTCCTTTATCTGGTATTTATCATTACATGAACATGTTTAATCACAAAAAAATTATACATCAAACTAGGTTGAAATAACTGTGACTGTCCAAATGAAAAGGAGCCTTGGACTGTTTTGTCATAAACGCATTTAAAATTGGCGTTTCAAACAAATATTCAAGCACGTTTCAAACCATTTCAAACATGTTTCAAACGCCTCTGAAATAACTGAATTTTTCACAGACAAGTTGTGTTTGAAACGTGTAACTAACATTCATGATTACTGAGTGATTAGTATCAAAAGTTTAAGAACGAAATGAGAAAAATCACCCCTGAAAAGGAAGCATATTGCTGCAATGCAAACTGCAAGATTTACCTATATCATCTGCATGGCTTCTAAAATTACACAACCTTAGGCTAAGCCTGCATTCAACAAAGTTTTTTTCTATTAGAGAATTAAACCACTAAAACTAGTTAAATGTCGTACTCACAGACAGGAAAGTTGAAGAGTTTCCACAATTGGTGGAAGCCTGTCTGCAAGATTAGCAAAAAAAACTTTGGGCATTCTTCGTTAAAAAAACAAAACAAAACAACAACAACAGCAGCAAACAAACAAACAACTCCAAGTCAAGCCTGTGCACTGTTTTTCACGTACAGCTGTAAGCCTAATGCATACCATCAAATTGCTTCTTTTGCTTCACGGAATGGTGTTTTAAAAAATCCATGTGCTTGGAAAGAAGGTAGCAAACTGGCACAAACAAAGGTGTTGCATTAAAGTAAGTTTCTGTAATGTCCTTGTTATGCTAGCAGTTCTCTGATAGCAATGTTTGCTATCAGTGATATATCTGTTCAGAAGGCTTTAGAGACTACAGATATTATGATTTAACTTCTATCTCTTATTCAGCTGAAAACCTGAAGAGATCAGACTCTCTGTTGTCTGTGTGTATTCAAGACTACTTCACAGTATCTGTTCTGAAATCAGCACGGTGTTGTTGGCTACATTCTTGTGTCATGTGTGCTGTCTATGCAATTAGTAAGTACTGCAGTGCAATGAGGATTTGAACTTTTGGTTGAACTGAAGCCACTCGTTTCACTTATAGCAAGACCCCCCCCCCCCGAAAAAAAAAATTGGACAATGAAATTCAAGTAAATATCACAAATCAAACTTCATCATGTCCATGGGCTTCGAACAAAAAATTCAATTGTTGGTTGGTGTTCGATGCATGGGACTCGCATACACTGTAATCTTACACGGTATGAGATAATCTTATGCATTGACATGTCAGTGGAAACAGAGACAAAGCACAGACTATTTTTCCACAATAAAATGTCTCACTGGACTCCACTCTCATTCCCAGAGCCCACGCATCTTTTGGTCAGTACCAAGAATACATGGAGCTCTGGAATAATCAATATTTCCAGAACTATGTTGATTGGCTACTCGATTATCAAACTACCGGAAGTAAAATTGCTTGTAAACAAAATCAGAACAGTTGAGCACAAATTTTAAACGAATATGGGACAGAAAACTCCAACGAAGCTCGTAAACATGAAGATTTGCTGCTGCTGTTGTAAACCTTTGAGTTCCAACAATCGCCTCATTTCACTTCTCAGGAAATCAAAGATGAAAACCAAACTTATATAACTTGGTATATAAGTGACTTGCCAAAACCCGTCCGTAAAAGTGCCAAAACCCGTCCGTAAAAGTGCAAAAACTTCTCTTTTCATAATCAGAACCACTTTCAAAATTTGATATTGCCATTCTTTCAAAACCAAATTGGACTCTCCTAGCTTTTTGAGTGCATATTGTATGCCTTTGTGCAATGCATCTACATCAACTTTATCTCCGACGCCATATTGTAAACCACGGTATGCATGCGCCATGTAACCGGAATTCCTAACATCCGTTGTTTAAAACCATTCATAACAAAAAGGTACTTTTAGCGAAATCAAATTTGTGTTGTTTTCTTCAAAATTAAATCTCCCTGCAAACCACTTGTGCTCTGCCATATGCCACTGGAATAATAATAATAATAATAATAATAATAATATTATTTTGTTTCTTTGGTAATGATAATGTAAGTTGTTGACAAATGTAACACAAGATGGCAGGGTCCGAAATTGCGACTCACTGGTCGCCAATGCAAGCAAAAATTCAGTGTTGGCGACCAGAATTTTAAAACTGGTCGCCAGGGGGCGATTAACTATTTCATGCCACGGTTATTTAATATACAAACAATAACTTTGATTTTCAGCCAAATCGATTTAAATAAAATTCAAAGCCGCCCGCCAATTGGTCACTAACTTTTTACCTTTCCGGTGCTTTTGATGTATAAAACCGATTTTCCTGTTATTGTAAATCTACCACAACGTTTCACAGATACGATCAGTGCGAAGCTGTACCCCCATGTTTTTTCAGCGGTTTCCCATAACATTTGTATTGCGGGCGCAAGAGGCCATGTGCGTTCTTTCCCCATGAATATTTATTCAGGCGATGTGGTGTCCAAAGATGTTCTGGAATCTTTCCGTAATTTATTACAAAGTGGAGATGGACCATCTGCGAAGAAATTAGTTGAAGATTTAGATATTCTCTGGGCGTCAAAAGGTGGAAATGTGGATCTGTCAAAGAGGTCAAAAGATAATTTCAGCACTGGTTTGATTCCTGATGACCTGGATTGCAAATATTTTGCCGGCAAGCCTGTGGCCTTGACTGTAAGTTACCGGAGACGGGAACTGTTTATACAATTCTGCCTCCCTGGTCCTCTGCGGATTCTTAAAAGAAAAATTGGCGACCAGAAATTTTGGTTTGTGTTTCGCTGTGAAGGAAAAATTTTATTGACACTTTCTGGCGATCACATTTTTCCATATGGCGACTGGAAAAAAAATTTCAGTCGCCAGTTGGTGCCTGCCTAAAAAAGTTAATTTCGGACCCTGGATGGCATTTCAAACTTGAATAAACACTTTCTCTCGTGTTTCTAATGCCATAAAAACAAAATATCAAACATGACTAGTTTTAAATGTGGCTAAATATAATTTAGGCTAAGTTAGACTCAAACTAATGCAGTCAGCGGTTTCACCCGTCACAGTACGTGATCTGCGGGGTGGCCCTTTGGAGATTTGCAGGGCCTTTGTGTCATGTTGCCTTTCTCATGCGTTGTTGCTTGATCTTTGCGGATCAATTGCTCTGTTAGCGAATCTTCGCGGATTCTCGCCCCTTCCCGTCCCTCCCGCTTCCTTGGTGATCTCCAGGTAAGTATGGGTCAGGAAAGTTGTTTCCACTGATTACTCAGTGTGACGTTGCTAGTTAGCGGCTGCGTATGGGGGTGGTTCCCGCTTCCACGGTTGCCATGGATACCTCCCCTTCTGGCTTTTGCTCCCCGCTAACCTTTTAGGCACCAGTTCCCAAGCTCATCTATTTGTGATGAGTTTAAACAGTTTGAAACATGAATGTGTTTCAAATGCAAACACCACTGAAAAGCTTCTCAGTCAAGCATCCTTTTCATCTGCACACTCACAATTTCCACCTGGGATTAATTTTTACTACAACATACACACAGTACATGATGTCTGAATGTATGTAAACTATACCAATGTACATGTAACTCTCTGATGTAGTCCATACCAGCTTTCCCACTAACGTCATTCACATAATTTTTATCCTGCAGTAACAGTCAGCAGCTCAGCAGAAAATGAACGGGTTTTTACTGCGATGCTAAGGTTACATTTAATTGGAGCATGGCTGCCAACTTACCTTGTGTTCTCTGATCAAGTTCTCTCATGAGTGTAAAGTTTCTTTGAAGTTCAAATGGAAGGTTTTCAATGCCTAAATAACAAAAAAAAGTTGAGTGGTTACAAGTACCGTATATCAGGCCCCAGTAGTTCCAAAGCTGGCTAGCGGTATCCACCGGATAAATCGCTATCCAGTGGATAAATGCTGGCAAATCCAATTGAGTTATCCAGTGGATAGCGCTATCCACCATTAGAACAACAGGGCCCTGAAGAATAATGTTCAACTGAGGTATTATTGGTGATGTGATTGCGGTTTGGCTAAAAAAAAAACAGGCAAAACAAACCAGGTCATAATTGACCTTTACTCTGGCTTCCAAGTGGCAAATACATGTACATGTAGATGGTTTTTAGTACTGTTTACAAAAACAAAACAAAAAAACAAAAAACAACAACAACAAAAAACAGTTATCATTGATCACAATGCACTTAGCAACATGACTTTGGTAGCACAACCACTGTCCCAAAAAACTAGTGTCAAAAGGAAAAAAAATTATAATACGACCATGACATCAATCATGTCATACTTTTTTTTTTCCATCTCATACTAATATTGGTTGTCTTCAAAACAAAACAAGTTCGTGAAAAAAATGTGGTGAAAAAATAAAATGTAGATTGACCACGCTATTTGTCGGCTTCTGATTTCTGTACATTCTAGAGATTGTACTGATCTGTCTTGGAAGATGACAGCAGTGCATTGTTAGGGGGTAGTCCTAGTATTAAAAACATGATTAGTACTAATTTTGTGTGGCTTTGTGTTGCATGTTATTATGCTATTGTTCATTCACTCATGAACTGAGTGCCCATAAAGCAAAATACTTTAGGTTTTGAGCACATGCATCTTATCCAAAGAAAAGATAAGGTCAGCTTTAGTTAATTAGACAAGGGTATCAATTGAAAATAAATAAAAAAAATTTTGGACGTTAAAATTTCGGACGTTTAATTTTCGGACACATATTCCCTCATTTCGGACAATTTTTGGACAAAAATTTAGGACACTGTGCTGAAACATGCCTGACGTAAATTTACGACTAAAAAACATGAATTAGACTGAAATAAAATCTGTGAAAATGATAGTTTTACAGTAACTTCAAGGTTTTACAGCCAGATACACCAACAAGAAAATAACACAAACTCAATCAAGCTTATGCCTCAAGCAGTGTCTCAACTATAGAGTTCGGTCCAGAAAGGGAACTAAGGGCTTTGAAGCTTAATGTGGCTTAATGATCTGAGACAAGATCTTCAAAAGGATCTTCTGGTTCCAGTACTTTAGTGACAGTCTCCACTATTCCTGCCATCTCAAAACCCTTCCTTACCACATCTGGTTTGTTTCAGAGGTAGTCGTACAAACCAACAAGCCAGCGGGCGTGAATCGGCTTCATTACAGATAACTTAGTGCTGACATCAATGGAGTGTACATCGACACCTTTGTCGACCTGCTTTACGATTTCCGTTGCATACCACTCCTGAAACTTTCCATTCAGAAACTGCTTGGCAGGACCATTTACTGTCAAGTCGAGCGGCTGGAAATAGTTGGTCATATTGGCTGGAACTAAAACGCTAATGCAGTTGTTATCGGCAATAAGGCTTTGAACACGCTCCGTCTTCTGTCCTTTGAACACATCAAAAACTAGGATAGCCTTCTGCTCATCAGGAAGGGAAAGCTTTTTGCGTTTCTCCACGACAAATGGAAAAACAACCTTCTCCAAGTGCTCAATCACTTTGTCTTCATTGCTCCAATGGTTTGGAGTGAGAGTCAAGTTAAAATTCTCCGGGAACGTGATTCCTTGTGGAAGGCATCGCGGGCTCTTACCCTCATAAATTAGCTGCATCGGGAGAAAAAGACCTGACATTGTTACCGTGAAAGTTCCAGTAATCTACTTCTTTTTCCTCTTTCCCACAAGTGGCACATTCTTTTCCCCCTTTTCACGGAGGGTGTGACTTGCGGAACAGATATAGGACAATGCGGTTTGATCGAAATTGAGAATCAGATCTTCTGGCACACTGTGTATGGCTTGTAGGGTTTTGATTTTTCGCTGGAACGACAGTTTCGCTTCCTTCAAGGGTCCCGGGGCCACGGGTATCTTCTCAGTGGTAGCCATTCTCATTGTCATCTTCTTGCCTTTTCTCTCCATGCGGTAGAGGACACTCCGACCCCAGTCATAACTAAGGCTCAAGTAGCCCCCGTGCTCAACCAATATGGTATGGTCATTGGCCATAACTATTCCTTTGGCAATAGCATTTATCCCGGCAGCTGTTACCGGGGCACCTTTCAGTCGCAGGGCTTGTATCGTTTCGATGGTCTTTTTCATAAGGTCTTCAGGCAGTAATGCAGGTCGCTCACGCTTTCTGAAGCTAATTTCGCTAACAGGCCCATCTGTTGTTTGTTTGGCTTGAATGAAAGCTTTCTTGAAATCACTGACCGTTTGCTTAGTAAGTCGAGGATATATTTTCCTTTCCACAGACGCACTGTCTGATTGACTCCGTGCCTTACAGCATGCTGACCTATTTCTGCTCTTTCCTCGGCTGACCACTTGATGTATTTTCCTTGATTTGTGCCTTTGTTTTCTAGCACAGTGACTTCCTTTGTTACTTCTTTGGTTTCTCGTGCAGTGAGGTTTACAACATCCATTCTACGTTCTTCTGTTGGTGCCGATGACATTGCTTGTAGAGGGGTTTTCGGTGCCTTTTGAAATAATTTAAAATAGCCATCTCTGAAATAAAACTGATCAATAGAGAGACTGGGTCGAGTAATGGCGGCATAAAGACGTGCGTTGCTGTCGCCCGCCCATTTTTCTGCCCTATTTTGGCAAATGGCCGTTTATTTTGGTCAACTTCTCAGCAAAAGAAAAACCAGATCTTCAGCTTCCTCCGACGAGTCAAGTCTTTCGCCGGAAATAAAAAAAACCAAGCAATACTCCTCGCTAACGCACCACGAAGACGAAATAATGACAGCTCTCAGTATGACACAAGATGTTGGTGCAACTCTGCAAGCAATCCTAGCAAAACTGGAAAAGCTTGATTCAATAGAATCAGCCGTGAAGAAGATTGAAGCCAATCTCGAGAACTTAGAGAAACGAACCCAAAGGCTAGAAGATCTCCAAACAACAACGAATAAAGATATTGACGACCTAAAAGAAGGAATCAACTTTACCGGACAACAACTGAAGGAAAAGACAGAAGCTGCGGAGAAAGCGCATCGACTCTACGAAACTCAATTAGCAGAGCTGACGACAAAATGCCAGAAAACTGAGGTTCTGCTAGAGGAGGTCCACACTAAAAATCTTTATTTAGAAGCCTACTCTCGCCGGGAGAATATTAAATTCACCAACATAGTAGAATCTACAGAAATAGGCGGCCGCTCTGGTGAAAACACCGAAGAAGTACTTCGAAATTTTTTGGAACGGGATCTCGGTTACAGGGATGCAAGGAGCGTAGAAATCCAGCGAGTACATCGGATCGGAAAAAGCAAAGATGGAAATCCGTGCCCTATTCTAGCCCGTTTCCTCAGGTACAAAGACTGTGAGCAGATCTTTAAACTTGGTCACCGACTTAAAGGCACTAACTTCCAAATGTTCCGAGACCTTCCCAGGGATATCATTACCCGAAGGAAAGTACAGATGGATGCTTTTAAAGATGCCAGACGAAATGGAGTTGCTGCCTCCTTCAGCCAGTCGCAACCAGACAAACTGTATATTAAAGGTAAATTGTGGCCCGTCGGGCAAAAATTTACTGTCTAACCCACATAAAATAACTTTGTTCAGATTGACCTGCAAATTTCTTCAAAGTTTCGCAGTTTATTTTTTTTTATTGCCAATATGCGTTTAACTAATAAGAGGCGGTCGACAGCTTAAATAGTCTAACAGATCTACAGGCTTTTTCTCTTGTTTACTGTAGCAAGATGCCTAATTTCTCAACCAAAAGTCTTATAGTAATTTTATTCAATTTGTGTGTGTTTTCGTTGTACTGTCTCCAGGGCATAGCAATCTATCTCATCAACAATAGCTTGAAGGCATGTGGTCATTTAGATATCTTTTATTGTGAAAATGCAAAACCGTCAACTCCGTTTCTTTCATCACTCACAATACAACAGATTTGAAAATAGTTTCCCTTAATGTCAGGGGATTGGGAAACAATGCCAAAAGAAAAGAGGTGTTTAACTGGCTGAGAGTAAAAAAGAAATCTATTTATATGCTGCAAGAGGTCCATTGTTCTCAAGAAACTACTGATAAATGGACTTGTGAGTGGGGATATAAAGCGCTCTTCAGCTGCTGCAGCAGCAACAAAGCAGGGGTTGGTATTCTTTTCAACAATAACTTCAATTGTCAGATCCACAAGGTTTTCTCGGATCCGAATGGTCGCTTTTTAATATGTGATATCGTTGCTGATAGCAAACGTCTGACTGTGGCTAACATCTACGCTCCGAATGAAGACGATCCAAACTTTTTTCAGGTTTTCTTCGATCATTTATCAAACTTTAAATGTGAGGAAATTATAATTGGTGGGGACTTTAACTTAGTTCTTGAAGTTGAAAAGGATAAGAGGGGTGGCCTTGCCAGAACACACAAGAATGCCTTAAAAGTGATTCAAGACTTCTCTGAAAATCTTGGTTTGATTGATATTTGGAGACTGTTCAACCCGGAGACTAAGAGATATACTTGGCGACAAAACCAACCAGTCATACACTGTCGACTTGATTTTTTTCTAGTCAGTGAATCATCCCTATGTGATGTGACCCATGCAGATATTCTTCCTGGCTTCAAAACGGATCATTCGATGATTACTCTTAATGTAGCTTTACACTCGAACCCTAGAGGCAAAGGTTTTTGGAAATTGAACACGTCTCTTCTAAGCGAAATGAGATATGTCCAAGAAATTAAAACAGTAATTGAAAACACTGTGAACCAATACAAAGAAGACATCTCGGTGAACCCAGCCCTACTCTGGGAGATGATCAAATTAAAGGTGCGAGAGAAATCAATATCCTATGCTGCATACAAAAACGTGGCAACAAGAAAACGCGAAGAAATGTTGGAACGCGAAATCGCTTTTTTAGAGAAACATATAGACAATTCTAGCAATGGTAACCCCTCATACCATATTGTTGCAGAAAGAATTTTTACCTTAAAGAAAGAACTGGAAAACATCTTTGAGTATCGGACCAAAGGTGCAATAATTAGGTCAAAGTCGCAATGGTACAACGAGGGCGAAAGGAACTCTGCATACTTTCTAAATCTGGAAAAAAGGCACTGTAAACAAGGAACAATTAGTCAATTAAAAATTAACGACACTGATTTCGTCACCACAGATAGAGACATCTTATCTGAATGTACCGCTTTCTACAAAAACCTTTATACGTCAAAAAAACCCGACAGCCTCCAGTCTACATTCTTCTCTGAAGTGAACTCCACTTCTTTGTCGAATGAAGAACAAATTTTATGTGAAGGCCCCTTAACTCAAACGGAATGTCTCGAAGCCCTGAAGAAGATGGAGTCCGACAAAACGCCAGGAACAGATGGACTTCCTGCCGAATTTTATAAAGTTTTTTGGAAAGACATTTCTCCTTTTTTAATTTCGGCACTCAACTATGCTTTAGACTCTGGCTGCCTTTCGGTGACGCAAAGACGAGGGGTGATTAAACTAATTCCAAAAAAAGATGCGGAACTGTACTTCATCCAAAATTGGAGACCTATTACCCTTTTGAATACTGACTACAAAATCGCAGCAAAATCTATTGCAAACCGAATTAAATTAGTACTTCCAAACCTTATCAATCATGATCAAACAGGATTCTTGAAAGACAGATTCATAGGCGAAAATATCAGACTTATCGACTCTATTATCCAACACGCCACAGAAAAGAATATCCCGGGCCTATTACTTTTTATTGACTTTGAAAAGGCATTTGATTCTCTCGAATGGTCCTTTATACATGACACACTAAGTTTCTACGGATTTGGTGCTTCATTGATTAACTGGGTGAAAACCCTGTATAGTAATACTGAAAGCTGTATTCTGAATAATGGATGGGCAAGTAATTTTTTTGAGATTCAACGAGGTGTTAGGCAAGGCTGCCCGCTCTCACCTTATTTATTTATCCTATCAGCAGAGGTGCTTGCCATGGCAATTAGAAAAAATACTAATATAAAGGGAATCTCTGTAAATAATGTGGAAATTAAGTTAAGTCAGTATGCCGATGACACAACACTTATATTAGACGGGTCACGCGAATCTCTTTTTTCATCCCTCGCAATGCTTGACGATTTCAGCAAAGTCTCTGGCCTCAGACTCAATGATAAGAAAACTGAAGCTCTATGGATCGGCGCAAGTGTTGGAAATGATAAAATTTTGTTATCAGGAAAAGAACTCAAATGGCCAAAAGACAAGGTTAAATCCCTAGGTCTATGGATTTCAACAGATCCCGAAATATCTGCCTTCTTAAACTACAATGAGAAACTCGAAAAAGTTAAAGAAATCCTGAGATGCTGGAAATACCGCCGACTCACATTGCTGGGGAAAATTACTGTTATCAAATCATTAGTGGTCTCCCAATTAGTCTACCTGCTCTCACCTCTTCGCTCAAACTACAGAGTTTTAAACGAAATAAATGACTTACTCTACACTTTTCTATGGAATGGCAAAGGAGACAAGATAAAACGGAAGGTAATGATCAACGATTTCGGTGATGGTGGTTTAAAAATGATTGATATAAGTTCCTTCAATAAATCCCTCAAAACGACATGGATTAAAAAATACTTGGATAACAATAACAAGGGAAAATGGAAAATTTTTTTCGATATAACCCTCCAAAAATATGGTTGTCAAAACTTTTTTTCCTACAACCTTAATATTAAGGACATCTTATCGAAAATAACAACTTCGGATGGCTTTTTAAAAGAAGTATTAGAAATTTGGGCAGAAGTTAACTTTGAACCAGAAATAGTATCGAAAAATCACTTTCTGGACCAACAACTTTGGCATAACTCCTTAATAAAGATAGCCAACAAGACAATTTTTTTTCAAAATTGGTTCAATAAGGGAATAACTCGGGTGAAGCATCTTTTAGGATCGGACAACAACTTTCTCTCGCTAAGTGATTTTCGCTGTAAGTATGAAATTGACCCTCGCCCTCTCAGCTTCTACGGATTAATATCCGCTGTTAAGTCTATTCGGATCGATTCAAATTTTCAAGATCTACAGAACACCGACCACGAAAAGGAGCCACTTACAACAAGAATTTTACAAGTCAAAAAAGCAACTACCTTAATTTATAAAAAATTGATCAGTATCAAGAGCTTAACCCCCGAGTCAGGTCAAAAAAAATGGCTACAGGACTGTGACCTACCAACAAATGACAACATAAATTGGACTGCTGCTTATATTTTAGCTAAACAATGCACAAAGAGCACTAAGCTAATAGAGTTCCAGTTTAAATTCTTACATAGACGCGTATCAACCAATAACTTCTTATTTAGAATAGGTCTAAAGGGCGATGAAAACTGCAGCTTTTGTCACACCTCCTCTGAGTCACTTATTCATCTTTTTTGGACGTGCAGCCACACATCTCACTTTTGGAATAAACTTACTGAATGGCTGAAAAACCTAAATGTACTTCCTAGGGATTATGCTTTGACAAATACTACTGCTTTGGGTCTGAGGCCAGATATCTCTCAATTCGCACTTCTTATAAATTATTGCTTTCTCTTAGCACGATATCACATATGGCTCGCTAAGACAAAAGAAGGCCATCCAAATCTCACACATTTCATACGCACTTTAAAATCACGATATGAAATAGAAATAAAAAGTGGAGACACAAAGAAATGGAAACCTCTTGCAGGATATATGAGGATCTAATTAATATTAGTATATTTCTTCACCTATTTGTATTTATCTCCTACCCATTTAGTTTCTTTCAAATCTCCTGTCAGGTGCATATCTTACATTACCTGTAGTGAACCACATGCCTTTACCCTGTTTTTGATGCCTTCATTGTCAATCTTCAAGCTGTAATGATAATTATCTATTTTTTCTTCTTTTTTTTTCTTTGCCCTTTGTCGTCACTGCATGTGTTAGTAGTACTGTCTTCACTGTATTTGTTAGTCGTGTAAGATTTGTTAGTCGTTGTAATTCATACACTGTTAAAATTAGAGTAATATCATGTAAATAGAGCTAGTGCTGTAAGTAGTCAGTGTACTGTTCGTAAGCATTGTATTCTCTTGTATTGTTGCAAATAAAAAAAAAAAAAAAAAAAAAAAAAAAAAAAAAAAAACTGATCAAGGAAAACTTTCGAACAATACGAAATAAGGTTCGCTCAAACCTACTGACAAAGTCGTGAATGGCGCCAAGACATGAAAAGCCGGCGGTAAAGTCCCCAGAGCATGTCGCAATAAAGCGGGAAATATCCCAAGACAGTCATTTTGCAATTAGTCTGTGAATGTACTCAGCCAGGCGTAAACGACAGTAAAACGAGCGAAATTCGAGAATTTCGAATTATTCAAACTTTAAAGCCGAGCATGTTTATGGTAAAACTGTCTGGCCAAACCCAAAGAAAGGTCAAAGATTGTATGGCCAAAGAGAACGAGATGCAGACACACTTCTTGTTGATCAGTATGCTGTCGCCTGGATGATGAAGAGCAAACAAAAACTTGTAGCTGATGTTGTCGGCCACGTTCCACAAGAAATATCACATTTTGTGTCCTTTTTTCTTCATCACCGTGGCAGCGTTGATGCAACAGTTGAGGATGAAAGGTACAGGCCTTCTCCAATTGCAAAGGGAGGGCTTGAGATAGTCCTCCAAGCTACGTTTAAAATTGAAGACAGCAAGCGGTTTCTTCTTCTTCTTTGTCTCAAGGAGCTTATTCAAAAGAACTATGAGCTTCTTGATCTATCACCTCGGTCACTGACAGCTACAGATGAAGAACGACACACTAGTGACAATGAAGAGGACCTTTCAATTGTGTTGATTGATGATGATGAAGATGAAGAGGATTGGCACCACTGGCAATGCAATTACTGTATCATAAAACTGGGCTAGGGTCGAAGATTAAAATATAAATTGCAAAATGGAATTCATCTATGTTTTTGTCTTTCATAAAAGAAACCAATATTTTCCTTTCCAGTGATAAAAAGAACGACTGAGCAAAGCTGCCTAATCTGAATTCTAGCCATATCATGTATATTGGCTTTGAATATGTGATGCCGTCGCCAGGAAGGACTTTTAAAGTTTTATACTATACTGTTAAAATTTCGGACAATTAAAATTTCGGACGCTTAAAAATTTCGGGCGGTTTTATTTTCGGACACTATTTTTGTCCGAAATTAAAATCGTCCGAAATGGTTTGCAAGCAATGTATTGTAGAGCTTTTCTTTCAAAACTTCATCCTTGAGAACTGTCTGCAGTTGCTTTTTTGAGACTAATCAACTAGAATAACTCTATTAAAAATGCAAAGGTTTATGCCACATATCACTTATTTCACTTGGTTAATGTGACTCACATGGCAGCAATAATTTGTTGGAAAAATTTGTTTGCCAACCATCTTGTGCTGCTTTTAACCAGTTCTCTCATTTCCCTTCCTTCCCTTTGCACTGCTAGTCAGTGTGATGGGTGCCTGGATACCTGGTGTGGGGGCTCAAGGCTGGGTAGCAGGGATACGCAGCTATGGGAGTGTTACTCGGTCCAAGGGATGACACCAACCTCCATTTTGCAATGCAATTGTTAAAAGATGATCAACATAATTATTGTCCAGCCTGAGAGCTTGATCTGAATTGCCACAAGTCAAAGTAGGGCTTTGCAGGCCAGTCTGATACACAGAACTGACCAGGCAAATCAATCCAAAATGACCTGGGGATTTTAAAACAGACATGTTTCCCAACACAAATCTTCCATTAGTGTGACCTTTCGCAATCTGCTAAGTCCAAATATACACTTGACGTTTTGTGGAAATCAAGCACACACACACACACACACACTCTCATGCACACACAATTTATTGCACACATCCTAACTGAGCCTTTCAGTGATCAAAATTAATACAGTTGAAACTAACACCTACAACTATACAAGCCTCTCTGAAATGTGCTGATTCCGTCTGGGTAATGTGAAACAGACAAGTCTCCCAACACAAATCTTCCGAGTGTGACCTTTCGGTGTCTGCAATGCCCAAATATACACTTCACATTTGTGGAAATCATGAAGCACGCACACATCAATTTTTATCGAACACATCCCCGGGGTTTGTACTCTTAAGAGTTTTTCATATTCCATGACTTTCCATGGCCTTTTCCATGACATTTTCCAGTTTTCTATCACCTAAGGCTTAGCTGCCACTTTCGAAAATTGTAAAAATCATCGTTGTTTTCAGGTATGTTCTGACATACAATGTAACTCGACTGTATTTTACTTTGTCCCTGCCTTGATATCTGCAATAATTTACCTACCACACAGGTACACACAGCTCTAATTTTCCATGACTTTCCAGGCCTGGAAACTGAAATACTTAAATTGCATGACAATTGAAATACTTAAATTGCATGCAGGTTTTCCATGACCTGCATGAACCCTGCAACCCCATTGAGGCTGTTCAGTGATCAAATACAGTTAAAACTACAGGGTTGGAAACTTAATTTTGGGGGCACTCGCCATTTGGGCGACCGACACTCACTTTGTACTCGCCCAGATATGTTTTCACTCTCCAAATAACCCTCCTCCCGTTAAACCAAATAAAACAAAGTGCTGTGAGCAACTGTGTCGCTGAGACTTGTCATCATTAGTTATTTACTCCGGGGAAGATATCTACACGTTTTCAAATCGAAAACCACGAGGAAAGACGCTGCAATGCAGCGGCTTGGTTTGTAGTATGACCAGCAGTATCATGACTACGGGTAGGTACTTCATGTAATTATTTCTTGAAAAGAAGCCTTCTTGTATATTTACGAAGCAGGGAATTTGCGTGTATGTTCCAGGTTTCTAAAGCTTTCAAAATGTGCAAAAGTACTTGAATGTTTACTCTTAGATTACATTTTGCCAAAACAATCAATAACTGTTTTATTTTTCTGAAAATGAAAATTCCACTTGCCAAACCGGCCGAGTGATCTACAATTTCCACTCACCCGATGGGCTTGACACTCGCATTGGTGAGTGGGCAAGCGCTAATTTCCAACCCTGAAACTAACACCTATACCTATACAATTCAAGTTTACATTGTACATGAAAATTAATACAATACAATTACAGTTCAGGTAGAGATTAAATTCTTATAGGTTCTATATACCAGTACAATGTATGAGTAACATGAGGGAATTTTCTTCCTTTCAAACATTTACCTTAATATAGGAAATTAACAATGCACGTTGACAACGCGAAGAAAATTAATGTTACACTAAATTAACGTGAATTTTTCAAAAGTTAGGTTTACATGCATTAAATTAACACGAATTTTTCGATACGCACCTTGCTTTATTTACTGCGATTTTCATAATTCTGCAAACTCGCACTTTACGTTTCTGAATGCCAAACTGCGTTTTGGCTTCCGTCAATAAAACCTTCCAAGACAAGTGCACGGATGTTTCGGATTTTTTTTTTAAACCCGAAAATTTGGTTTTGAAGCCTAACTAGACCCTATCAATTCAAAAGATCTTTCAAAGCCTCCGTGAAATCACCAAGAGCTGCTCACTCGTTTGATTGGCAGAAACCAAACCGCAGTTTGTTGCAGTAACACAAATTTGCTGGACTTACAAAATCTCAACATACGTATGTCTCATAGAGAAAAAGAAGCATTTACAGTAGTTAGCTTTTAGGATTGCTCAAATGGATCTAGTGACGAAACGTTCCTTGCATTCTGGCATGTTCTAATGCCTCGGGGATCTACTGGTTCAAGGCGGCTTAGAAATACCAGTAGAAGTAACAGTGCATTGGGAGGACGAACGGGCATTGGAAATTTTAAAGAGGAAAACAGAAGAAGTGAGCTATCCTCTCGGGGAGACAGAGGAGTATCAAGATCAATCAAAAGACATTTTGAACTCGATTTTAAACGAAGACGTCCTGTCAGATAGTGACTCTGAAGGGCCAATAGAGGAGTCATGAGCTAATAAGGTTTTGTAATGAAATAAAGGTGCTTTGAAATAACAATGTTGTAAAATAGCGTGCATTAAATTTACATCAACATTAATTAAGATACATTAAATTAACCCAAAATTTTGTAAAATCGCGTTAATAAAGTGCATTGTTAATTTCCTACAATAAGGTAGTCTTTAATATATATATAATATCTGGCCCTATACCAGTTAGGGTTTTGGCTACAGAAGAAGAAGAAATATAATACATATTACATACACGAATATAACCTAATCATGGATCTTATGGTGGGCATTGTATCACTAGTGACAGGAAAAACATGAGTAGTTACAGGTAACTGATTCCAGGCTACTAATGAACTTGGGTAAAACAAGTATTTATAAACAGTGCAGCTGGTCTGAATATGATGAAAGGGGAATGCATTGGGGACTCAAGAAGCCCTTGTTAGTGGACATACTTCAGAGGGGAGGGAAATACCAACTAAGCCTTCATGCATTTTATAAAACATGGATAATTGGTATGAAAGTCTGTGTTTTTCAAGAGAGTCCCAACCAAGCTGATTTAATATGGGGGTAACATGACTAAAATTTAAGAAATCTCTAAAAATGAACCTTGCTGCTCTATGCTGAACTAGTTCTATTTGGTGAATATTCCGTTTAGTATACGGGTTCCACACTGAGCAAGCATACTCTAGTTGGGGACGCACAAGGGTAACTGTAAAGCTAACCAGAGCACTACTCAGGCTAACTGGCATGCTAGTCAAGCTAACCTGAGTGCTTTTAGGCCTAACTGCTAAAAAATGTTTTACTCTCGGTCATTTAGTCTATTTGAACCCTTGACTGGCTGCTGGTCATTTTGTCACTTCGAAAATGTAATTTTGCTGCATCTAGCTTGAAAATGTTTGATGGTTGCTATATCAACAGCAAATTTGGTCTTTTACTGTTAGTAACAAAATTAAATAAGCTTAAATTCGGAATCATAAAGGCTTCAATTACACAATAAATTCCAAGAGTGCTCATCCCCCCTCCCCCCAGGCATTTAATGCGAGTTTGGCTCCATATGGTGGGAAATTTGATGCCAGACGAAGCAGTCTAGGCAGGCATTGATTGTCGAGAAGGGCAACAAGCTGGAGGATTACATGATTCATTCCTCGTGCAATTTGCTTGAGAGCCATTCCACGATTCTGCGTGGGTGTTGTTGCTGAAAACAGTGCCTTATTTAAGAGTTTGTAGCGGTGACAAGAGATTGAAAAGTTGACAGCACAACTTGACGCTTTGTGAAGGCCTTCCCGATGGAGTATTTAACATTGGGGGGTATACAACATCGTGAGGAATTTGACCACATTTTTTCTAAAAAGTCAAATGCCCAGGGGTTTGCCCGGGGGGGGATGGGTGCTCTTTGAATTGATCGAGACATAAGAACAAATCCTTGTACAGTGTACCATCAAAAATAACTGATTAGCATAAAAAATACTGTTCATCTGATACTTTTGTAACAAATAAATGCCATTTGGCAAAGGATCTCTTTGTGCCAGATTTTGAGGTCTTCTGTGATTTATAACTGAACAAATTCACGGAAAAAGGGATCTCGATTCGTGTTATCGTACAATAAATTAAAGAGAAGTCAAATTATGTTAACAATGACGCCATTTGTGTGCCCGTTCTCCGATGAGAAATTAAAACGTACGGTGAATTCTGCACATTGCACAACAAAAACGCTACTCTACCTCAAAAGGCTCATAGGTATGAACTCTGGGGGGACGAAAAAGTGTAATCAGCAAAAAATAAAACCACTTACTATCAAGGTAATGTTCCAGATACATATTAGCCGCCATGACCTGTCCAACGGTAGCTACGTTTCCCTATCAACCGCTTACTGTTCAAGAGTGAATGCACTGCTGTTATTGACAACAGGGAAAACAATTTTTAGGAAAATAGTAGTGAATTATGCCTTCTCGCTGCGGACGTCACCTCCTCTCCTTCCTCCGCCGCCATAACATGATATACAGCATTATGGGATTGTACAAATGTGACGTACATACGGGTCCACTCGCCAACTTGGAACCCAGGCTCCCCCTTATGGGCGGCCGTCACCACCAACCTGAAGTATTCCGAATGTGACAAAATGGCAATTTTTCATACCGAGATATATTTTTCTAAATCAAGTCTTTTATATTCATGGCAAGTTTCTCTATATATGTCAAAATAATGTATTCCTTGTCAATGCGACTTGCTAGCTATCAATTTTTTTTTCATGTCAATTTACGTGCACAATTTTTATACATCAAGAAGGACTGGTAACGAGCTCGGTCTTTTGCCAAATGGACTGCCAAATGTCGTTTTTGGTTCTTTGGCGGGAAACCGACATGGCGGATGAAAGGAGCGAGAACTTGGAGGAACTCGTGAGAAGGATAGTTTACAGTGTGAACAGAAACGAAACCAGTAACAGCAATGACAATGGAAGTACTTCGAATTCGGTTCAAAATAGAGCGAGCACTGTCGAAGTTAAATCAACGGTTCTTGCTTCCTCGAGGAACACCTTCAAATGATAGCACTCGCGCTCAGGATGTTGCTGCCCAATTCAATCCAAACAACAACTATGGTTGTAACAAATTACCGCTCCCGACAGCCATCCAGACAACGGAATACTCCGTACGGATTCTCAAGGCAACGAACATCAACATCACGCGCTAGCTATTCACGAAGGGGTTCACGCGAACGACCGGCGGAGGTTTCTACCATGAAGGAGGTCATCCTTTTACCGCATCCTACGACAACGAAAGTTCCATTGACTGAAAATAGACAAGATACTTGCGAAAAACTCTCCCGCGTTGGG
>BLFK01000259.1:931069-936069 GCA_014634185.1 Astreopora myriophthalma | reverse complement strand
CCCATAATTAAACTGCTATATTAAATTGCCTCGCTAGAAATGCTTTTGCTTTCAGTTAACTATTAAATTCAAATAAATTCTCGTAGGTTTAAAGAATACATTTAAATTTTGACCTACACACAACATTGGCCACATTTATGCATATATTATGGTACTATGTGTATTATCTCTAATGGGAAGGACATACTTTGCCTTCTTATACATGTACCACTGGATTGGCAATTCTCTTACATGTATATAATAGTAGTTACGGGGGATCTTGTTGCCTAAATGAAATGTCAAAATAATTTTATTTGTGAAACACATCATAAGGGTCATTAAATGCATCCTCTCTGACATTCGTTGCAAACAGCTCGTTATGTTGTTTGAATAGTGATAATTTGTTTCATTAAGGGTTTGAGATAGAGTGCATTACAAAAAGAATGAGGACAAACATGTAGGATTCCACATGCGAATTTTTATGTTAGCTCGCCATTTATGCATGCAAATTAGGACTATTTAAACGCTACGGTTTCCTAGCGCGCTAATTGTTTCTCAACGTTTTCTCTAACTTCAATAACATTGTTGCGGTTAATAATCTACCTAGCTTTATGGTCATCGCTACAGTCAGGAAACATTTTCGAACCTCGCTCACTCGCTCGATCACTCAAACCTCAATGGGCTCCTCGAGTCTTACTCAACAGAGCGTGAGTTTGAAAGTTCTAGAACTAGCGTCGACAAGATCTGTAGGCTACATTGTTCGAAAATGGTTCCAGAGGTTGACTGCCTTTCCTAATCGTCGATCGCTGTTCAACTCGACGATGGAAGAAGAAACCGATGGCCAAGCTACCCGTCGACAAGTTCTACCCAACGTAACGCTTGATCAAGAGGGTGTTAGGAATGAGAGTTTACTCCGTCTTCGTAGAAGCAGACGAGCGGCAAAGAGTAACGTTACGAAGAAAATTACTGAAATCACTATATGTATGTCGCAATCGCCTTTAACGGAGGAATTGTTATCTAAGGCTCAAGAGTTTAACAAGATAATAGAGGCTTTCAAAACTGCTCATGCAAATTACCATTCAATATTAAGTGATGAAGATGAGATTCAAGACTCCCAAGATTATTACGAATCCGAATGTGCAAGGATTGCTAATTTTCAAGAGACATTACATCAGTTTATCTCAAGGGCCAGTGCAGAGAATTATGGGAGCGAAGTTCGACCGGAAGATTCAGTTAGCAATGTCGGTTCGAGAACACACATGCAATCGCGCGTATCGCACGCGTCATCCCGAAAATCGGGTCGTGGCTCTTCGGCTCATGTGCATAGTCCAAGATTGGCCGCTGCTGCAAAAAGGGCAGCTCTACAAGCAGATGCTGCAACCCTCCATAAACAAGCAGATGCCGCAACCCTCCATAAACAGCTAGCTATACAGCAAGAAGAATTACGTCTTCGACAGGAAGTTATTAAGCAGCAACAACTTCAAGAAGAAGCCAAGTTACTCCTCGATCAAAGAAAGCGTGAGCTGGATCTGGAAAGGAAAATTGCTAGAGCACAGGCCGAGGAGCAAACGTACGCGAATGCCGAGCTAGAAACTGCCAGCGTCAAACAGCCATCTGGAATTCCTGCTCAAGTGCTCCCACTTACGTTCGATCAACAGCCATTTTCTCCTATGAAGCCACATCGTCCCATGGCTCCACAGGACACCAAGCCTTTAGAGGACAAATACTATGAAGATGTTCGCCTTGCCGGTCATCTTGAAGACGGTATAAAAGATAGTCCATCATTACATGGCTCATCTACCAGGGAGAGATTCCTACAAGAACTAATAGAGATCCAGAGAGAGCAACAGAGGCATAACAAGAGTATTCTTTATCTCCAAGAATCACGTGATCTGCAATTGCAGGAACTACTCGCTCAGCAAAACAAGCTTTCCTTGTCACTCACATTACCAAGCAGCGAGGTGCAAGTGTTTGACGGAGACCCCGCCAATTACTACAACTTTGTGCGGTTGTTTATGAATCTTATTGAGGTGAAGACCAACGACAGCAAGATGCGCCTACACTATCTTGTGCAATACACTCGTGGTGATGTCCATGATTTAATGAAAAGTTGCCTGGCGATGGAACCAGATAGGGGATACAAAGAAGCGCGCCGTCTTTTGAAGGAAAGGTACGGTCAAGGATATAAAATCGCAACAACCCTGGTAGAACGTTTAGTAAACGGGCCACCCATAAAGAGTGAGGATTGTAACGCTCTCCAAAAGCTTTCAATTGCACTTACAAATTGTAAGAATACTTTGCAAGATGTTGGTTACCTCAACAAAGTTGACAATCCTGACAGTTTACAGAAAATTGTGAGAAGGTTGCCTCTCCCGTTGAGACAAAGTTGGCGCGACAAGGCAGATGACATTACGAGTAATGAACAGAGAGAGATCACTTTCCACGACTTCGCGAAGTTTGTGGACGTGAAAGCACGCACAATGGCTCATCCGGTGTTTGGAGACATTAAAGATGATCCTAAGATTGGCAGAAGGGATTCAAAAGGATCATTCAATAGAAGAGGTGCCAATTTTGCTACTTCCGGGAATAACGGACACCACCATGATGTTAACAATAAGCAGCCAGATTCATCCATTGGCTCAACTGTGACAATGAGGCTACCTGTCAAGTGTTCTTTCTGCAATGGTCATCACGTCTTAGTCCGCTGCAAAGACTTTAAGAAGCTTGGCGTGGAGCAGAGACTTCAGTTCGTTCGTTCAAAGGGTCTCTGTGTTAACTGCCTCCTTCCTGGCCATTTTGTGAGGGCGTGCCCCAAGTCAAGTTTCTGTAAGGTTTCTGGATGCCAGTCGAAGCACTCCTCATATCTCCACCCACAGAGAGATGGACAAGTTCCTGAGGAGACATCACCTCGTGAGAATACTAATGAGCATGAAGCGTCCATACCAGACGGCAATGTTGCAAGCAACACAGCCGGTGTGCAACTTTGTAAAGGCTCACGAGGAACTTAGCCAGCAGTTTTGCACATTCTGCGACTGGGAATTCTCGGATTCCATATGTGTGAACGAACCATCAATGTCCAAAGAAGACAAGCGCGCACTATTCATCATGAAGGAGTCGATCTGTTTGAAGGAGGGTCATTACCAGATACTTACCCTGGAAATACGATGTGCCCTGTTTACCAAACAATCGCGTAATGGCAGAACACCGTTTGAAATTACTGCGCAAAAGATTACTGAAGAACCCAGTCCTGTGTTTGAAGTATTCAGCATTCATGGACAGCCTTTTCGAGAACAGGCACGCTCAAATGGTACCCAAGGCTCCATTGGAAAATACCGCCGGTGTAGCATGGTACTTACCTCACCACCCAGTCGTGAACCCGAACAAGCCAGACAAGGTTCGTGTGGTTTTTGACTGTGCCGCACGATACAACGGGGTGTCTCTAAACTCTCAGCTTCTGCAGGGTCCATACCTAACCAACAACTTGGTGGGAGTTCTGATTCACTTTCGTGAAGAGCCCATTGCCATAATGGCTGACATTGAAGGAATGTTCCACCAGGTACGTGTCAGCTTGAGGATTGCGATGCTCTCTGCTTCTTATGGTGGCCAGAAAACGATTTCAATAAGGACCCAGAGGATTACCAAAGGATTATCAAAGGCGAAAGCGAGGCAATATCATTGGTATCAGAGCTTCGCGTACTGCTTTCCAAAGGGGGTTTTCGGTTAACCAAATGGATTTCTAACTCCAGGAAGGTCATTGAGTCTGTGCCTGCGTCAGAGAGAGCAGTCTCAGTGAAGGATCATCTACTCGACCAATTGCCTTGTGAACGTGCTCTGGGAACCCGATGGGATGTAGAGACGGACACCGTTGGCACTAAGATATCCTTAAAGGACAAGCCTTACACCAGACGAGGAATCCTCTCCATCATGAGTTCCATCTATGATCCTCTGGGGTTCGTTGCACCTTTCATCCTCCCAGCCAAGCGTCTACTGCAGAACTTGTGTCGAAAAGGCTTAGGTTGGGATGACATAGTTTCAAACGAAGACATCACTACCTGGCAGAATTGGCTCAGAGATCTCCCTAAGCTGGAGTCACTCAAAGTTTATTGATGTTTCAAGCCGCCAGACTTCGGCGATGTCACAGCTTGTCAGATCCACCACTTTGCTGATGCCAGTCAGTTCGCTTATGGCGCAGTGTCCTACCTTCGCATCACAAACGCACGAGGTCTCATTCATTGCTCATTCGTCATGGGGAAATCCCGGCTGTCACCACTCAAGCTCCTTGCTATTCCTCGATTAGAGTTGAGGGCAGCGGTTGTCGCAGCCAGACTGGACAAGATCATCAGAACTGAAACCGACATGGAGGTAGACGAGTCTGTGTTTTGGACCGACGGCACTTGCGTCTTGGGATACCTCCGAAACGCGAGCAGGCGCTTTCATACCTTTGTGGCAAATCGGGTGGCTACAATACAGGAGGTCGCGGCCGCCTCGCAGTGGAGGCATGTTGACTCCTCGCAGAACCCAGGGGACGATGCATCGCATGGGCTCTCCGCAGAGGCTCTGTTAAACATGTCGGAACGAAAACGTGACAATTGTGTGATGCGAAACGTGACGTCATAGAGACCGGTTTAAAACGAGTCTTGGGAGCACGAGGCGGTGAGGAGCGAGAGAGAAAAATGGTGACTGTATATCTTGCGAGTGCCAAGTAAATAAACACATTGAAGTTAGCTGGTGTCAAAAAATCACTTGCGACAAAACAACAGTCGATGGCTCAGAGGCCCTGATTTCCTGTGGCATCCAGAATCTTCTTGGCCTATTACACCCAGTCCGGTCCTGGAGGTTTCACCAGCTGACCCAGAGGTAAAATCAACAGCTGAGGTATACTCCCAATCCACAGAAATCAGAGAGGAACCAATGAACGAGATCTTTGAACGATTTTCCTCGTGGTATGGGTTGAAGAAATTCACTGCCTGGATCCTTCGCTATCGTGATAATCTACGATCAGCAGTTGAGCAACGTAGGAG
>BLFK01000259.1:913491-915991 GCA_014634185.1 Astreopora myriophthalma | reverse complement strand
TCCACCTTTTGAAAAAACGGGTCGGATATATAGCGTAGGGGTTCTTGTTGAAACCTAGTCATGTTTTTTACAGTTACAGTTTGTGGTTGAAGTTGAACAGAAAACGAAACTTTTCCCTTTATTTATTTATTAGACATTGCTAAACTAAATTTTTCTGTCATCATTCTCCATTCCGGTTTCCGGATTCCGGATCCCAGATTCCGGATTCCGGCTTTTAGGGTTGCCACCACCCTAATCCTAACCTTAGGCCTAAATGCTACACTAAGAGAATGTTTAGGCCTAAGGTTAGTATTAGTGAAGGTTAAGGGTTGTTTCAGTATTGGTAAAAACGA
This sequence comes from Astreopora myriophthalma, assembly GCA_014634185.1. Lineage (NCBI taxonomy): Eukaryota > Metazoa > Cnidaria > Anthozoa > Scleractinia > Acroporidae > Astreopora > Astreopora myriophthalma. Next base: position 915,659 of record BLFK01000259.1, on the reverse strand, counting down.
TAACCTGAGACCTGACCTGTGACCTGTGTTTTAGACCCAGTCCACATGGGTGGTCCATGGACCCGGGTCCATGTTTTGTAGACGTCCTATACTTACGGTATACATATGTTATATCTATTTTCTAAATGTGTAAATGTGATCTGAGTACGCGGAATTCGAAGCTCGTCATGTATCTTTTAACACTTAAAGATTGTCTTTTGCATATAATGTAAACTACTCACAAGTTCTAATCTTTTCCTTGTTTTTCTGTTTCAGGACACTGCCGAAGACAAACCCTCTCATCAACCTATCTTGGACCCCGCCCGTGATGAATCATCCATCTGGGAGCCAGCACCCGAAGCATCAACCGTTCCCTTCGCTGTAGCATTTAAGATCATTGAAGACTCCACTTCAAAAGGAAGGCCAAAGCTGATTGACAACAGGGGATAAAGCTATGGTATCAAACGTCGTCGGGTCAACGCCACTCATCGCCCACAATGCCGCGACACATCCGGGGCTTTTATGTGACGTCGGCGCGAAAATTCAAACTGAATAATGATCCCAGCCGTCCAGACAATAAGAAAAAATGTCCGACATCTGCAAACACTATGTATGTTTTACGCGATTACGAGCTTATTAGTCAAGTTTCGTAAAAGTTTGCATATGGCTTTTGAAGATGACACATCAGTAAAAGATACGAGACCTTTGCTGAACTTTTGCTGCAATTAGAACTAGTCGCAAATTTTATTTGAATCTGGTCCACTTGAAGGAATTTTTGGTATGAGAGTAAACTTCGAAGCTAAATTTTTCTTCGCTCGAGTGCTTGACGAAAACGTTTGCATATGGCTTTGACCGTATGTTGCTTGAGACGGCTTTATGCCAAGTCTCAAATGAAACTGATGGTTCAAAGTGGTCGTAAACTCCAACTTTATACTTTTTCCACCAAAGTTCTTGCTTTCCCACTCCTTAGAAACTCCCACGGGAATAGAACGAACCTATTTTGAATCTCCCGCAAGAATTTGAATGTAGTCAAAGCTCCGCCTCTGCAAACAATAGTACCCCTTTGGGACTATTAAGCGTTGAGACTGAACAACAAAACAGCAGTTTAAGGGCTAATATTAAAAGAATAATTAAAAAATGAAACAGTACCGATTCCTACGGCCCGAGAAGAAACTCTTAACGTAAAGTTAAAAAAAAGAATCAGTTCTTTGCGATTATTATTTAGAATACCCTTAAATGATAATCGCCGGCTGTTAAAAAAGAGATTTCGGTCACACGTGTACCGAAAAGGCAGTATTGTGTAACCATTGACAACCTACATGCAAACTGTTTCAATAGTGCTTTTATTCACATTTCGATTGCCGCCGAGGAGGTAAACAATTCGTCAAAGTCAGTTCTCTATCAGAAAACCATAAGTTAATATGTCGTCCGTGCAAGAAATGCAGAAGGTTGATCGGGAGCTCTTTTTACAGCTCATTGAATCCCCGATCAACCCTGCTTTCTTACACATGTCCACACCGCTAAAACACTGCGACCCGATGTTTTATCTACAAATTAACGGAGAAGCTCTGTGGCAATGGCGTGCCATCAAGAACCCTGCGCAGATGTTCCAGGTGCTCCAGGATAACTTGCTGCAACTTGGATACAGATTATCCCTTCCTTGCAGATCTCGTGTCGGGATCCTCGTCTATGGCAAGGTGAATTACCTTACCAAAAAGGTTCGAAGCGTCACCAACAACACAAGCCGCCACGCTCTGCGATCAAACTACTGGTGTACGATTGCCCTCAAGCCAGATGATATCGACCGAGGGCCTGAGGAGATCATCGCTAGTCTAAAAGAAACGGAACAGGAACTGGTTCGTGAAAACCAAAAACTAACAAAAGAACTTGAAGGTAAGAATAATAAACGCCAGATGCAGCTACTTTCGTTGTATTCATCTAAAGGCAAACTACCTACAGCCGACGTTTTGCCGGCTTTACGTACTTCAAAAACACACGAAGGCAAGAGACACGAAGGCAAGAGACACTGTATGCACGATCGAACTGTATTACTTGATATTTTTGCAGAGAAAGCATCAGAGTTGTACAAGGCTATGACGGAGCTGAAAGAATCTCAGAACCAAAGTGGACATACGGGGAAAACGATCGACCAAGTCGGTCGTCGACAACAACAACGCCACCTCAAAGAC
>BLFK01000259.1:900991-908491 GCA_014634185.1 Astreopora myriophthalma | reverse complement strand
ATGAAGAAGACGAACATTCTCCAAGCGAGTTTAAGTGCAAGCCACCGGGGCCCGGTTGTTCGAAAGCCGATTAACGCTAACCCTCGAAAAGTAAGCGACGTGTCAATTTCGCCCTCTGAAAACACTTTCAAATAGTGGTTTTAGACTGAAGCGGAAGAAAAGTGTAAGTCACAAACGACAAGCAAAAATCTTTAGGGAAAATCTTTGTGAATGGTAAATAAACTGGAATCAAAGTTCACTCTAACCCAGGGTTAGCTTCATCGGGTTTTGAACAACTGGGCCCCGAAGTGCATTTTACTATCAGAAAAAGAGTGCCATATAATAAACAACTTACTTACCGAGCTTGCTCGGGCCGTACTGAGGAATATCGGCCCTCGGTCGTGGCAGTACGGACCTCGCTTTGCTCGGTCCGTACTGCCACGACCTCGGGCCAATTCCCCAGTACGGCCCTCGCGCTCGGTTAGTAAGCGGTTAGTCTTTTTGTCATGCTTGGTTAATCAAACGCAGCAGTTAATTGTTTTTGCTTTTTATATAAACAACAGGTCCTTGTAGAGTTTGAACAGAACAAAAAGGTGTTGGTGGTTAGTGGTGATAATAGTTCTCTTCAGCGTCTTCTGAAACAGGCTTTTGAAATCGACGGTGAAATGATAATCCAAAAATATGAGGCTGATTGGGGGGATTTTGTGGATTTGGATGATTTTGTGGATGTCCAGGACAGAGCCAAACTCAGGGTTTTGAAAAAGGTATTTTTTTGTTATTAGCTGAAAAAGGCTTTGTATCCAAATAATTGCCTACAGTTGCAAACTTAAACTGTGATGATAATCATTTCCGTCAGTTTTTTTTTATCAATATAACATTTCAATTATTAAGGAAAACAAAGTCAAATTGAAGCTTGTTTTCGAGGCTTTATTAGTATATAAATTTTATATAAAGAGAGCAGAGCCTCTCCACTGCCTTTCACTGGATGCCTTGAAATTCTCGGTCTGGTGGGTAACTTTGAACTCAAAACCTTTTCCCAAGGTGGGGAACTTTGAATTGAAATCTATTCCCAAGGGTTGGGAAGTTTGAGAACTTCCACATGTTCATTTTGTTCAGCTGTGTGGTGAATGAAAGACAAGTTCGAAAAGAGATGGAAGACCGATAAATTATTATTTTGCGACCGACGACTTAATTGGTGATGTAAATGGCTGCAATCCATGAGATGATACGTGGGGCACGTGTATATAATTACCATCCTTTGTTCCTCGCGTAGCGAGGTTAATAAATTTGTCGGGCCGAAGGCCCGCGCTCGGGAGCTAAGCCTCGCGAATTCGAGCGGAAAATATATATATATATATATTTCCCTGAAGGTGTCCGTGCTGTTGCCTGGCAACAGTTCGCAAACAAAGTATGAATGACGTCAGACAAAGGGAAGGTTGCAATGCAATGGCGCACTCTCATGTTTATTCATCGAGGCCGAACGTGTAATTTCATCGAGGAGTGAAAAATGTTTAGTATTGGTCAAACACGACCAAATTCTCATGCAAATGAACCACAGGAGCACGCACAAGGGACAAGACATATTCGCCGAAGGACATTAAACAACGAAACTCCTGAACAAAGTGAAAGGCGACTTCAGATCAGCGCGTGCAGCGAAGAAGAAGGAGACATCAGGAAACCACAGAGCAAAGACAACAGCGCTTGGCTCAGCAAAGAGAGCACATTCCCACACTCCAAATTAACTGCCCACCCAGCCCTTGTCATGAATTTTATCTATCTTCTTTAATGTTCCACCAAAAATACAGATTTCCAGCAAGCGAACGGGTTTCTAAACCGAACTCTACGACCACACTCCATACAAAAGAAACACATATTTTCCTTCAACAAATGTTCAATGTTCACGTGATCACGTGTCAACCGCGTGATCTGTCCACGTGCTAAGAAAAATGTTCAAAATATGTAACGCTAAATGTCACACAACGAACAAAAAATAATCCGCGACAGCCCCAGCTTCGCGAGGTTTTGCGAGTCACGTATTTCTAGTTATGTAAATTATATGGACACGTTCGAAATAAAACTAAGTTTCTAGGTGGGAATTAGTATCTTAACGCATTAGCTCAGTGGTGTAGTATACGGACAGGTAATCCACAGGTTTACAGAGGCGCAGAGATCGAGTCTCGCTGAAGGTGAGGAAAAAGAGAAAAAGAATACCGAGAAGGGCCTGGAGGAGAAGGAAGGGTAAAGGAAGAGGGAGGACTGGCAGAGAAGACGGAAGAAAGAACGGTGTGCGCGAGAAAAAAAGAAAAAAACGACCGGGCTAAATACAATCCAATCTTATTCTTGTTGTAAGTACAAATTATTCATGTATATATTCAATACGCTTGGGAGAAGGCATTGTTCTAATAAACAATAGCGCGCATACATAATTAATCGATTTCGCATGCATAATGAAGTAGGGACCTGTACGGAAATTTTTCCGCTGCAAATATTGACATAGTGAATGTAGCCTCGCTTTAACATGGAATTCACTGAACAGAGTCGTTCATTGAGAAAAGTGCGAATTTAACTACTCAAGAAACCTCAGAAACTTGAAATCATCTTATTTCAGCCTTTGATTTACAACTGAGAATAATTTGTTACCCTACAAGACAACTAACTGAGCAGTGTAAGCGTGGACTTATCAGTAATGTTTTATAAATCTTGGAGGTTTCTTTGGATGTTTTTGAAGCCTCTAAAGATAACTGGATGCTTTCATCGCTGAAAAGTGCTATCAACGCCTCTGTTGCCTCCTCCGACCACCTCACATTGCTGTTCGAACTCGACGCCATCTTGGATTTGACCCATAGAGAAAACAATCTCATTCCCAGGGTAACTGGGTTTGGTCATCAAGATGTTGGCAGCTTCGACCTGGAAATATGGGCACGGCACCCCTGAAAAACAGGCACCGGACCACCTATTCACATGGTCCCGGCACCCCTAAATTTTTGGGCACCCGTGCCCATAAAATTTCCATTTACACGATAAAAACTGAGGGTGCCGTACCTAAAATTTTAGGCACGGGTGCCAAATTGTAGGGGTGCCGTGCCCAAAATGTTTGTCGTGTAAACCGGGTACAAACATTCCCTGGAGAGAACTGACTGGAGGCAATTGTATGGAAAAATTCGATTTTTTTCAGTGGATCCTCTATGTCTTCCACAACAGGCGCCTCATTACTTAGACTCATCATGATGGCTTCGAAAACCTCAGCTGTGTCTGATTGCAGACATCTGAATGGCACGACGACATTTCCGCTCCAGAGTTTACTACGATCAACCTCTTTACTTAATGCTGACATGACGTTTTGAGCTTAATTCACGCTTGAAATAAGTATCCGCGAGCATTCGAAAACAGGTCTTCCGTCAAAATATCTTTTCCACACAAAAGTCAATGGTGAAAGCAAGTGTGTATTACACACCAAAGTGTGTAAATATAATGTTATTACAAGTAGATATTCAGTAATAAATCGGCGGTAAGAATTTCCTTTAGAAATATTTCCAGACTGCAAGATATTCGGGGTGAAATGCTATATGTCTGATGACAGGTGCTGAAATAAGTTGAACACTTTTAATTCCGGAGATAATGACAGATTATTAAATTCCAAAGATTTTATAGTCGTGTATTTGTGGACCACTCCCAGCTGGAGAGACGGATCAGAGGTTTTCAGCAGGCTTTAGTATTCCCATTATTTTGAGGCTGCTAGCTTCGGAGAGCATAACCAGACAATAGAAGCCTTGGGAAGTATGCACTTTAATTAAACACTGCCAAAACACGACTTAAAATTCAAGTTAGTCAGCCCATTGAGTTAATATTTTAATAGAGGGGAACATAGTCTACAATAAGTCAGTTCTTGCCCGTAGGAACTGAATGTACTCTTGACTTTGAAACATTCGAGTTTAGTGCTATGAAGATGTAATTGTGTCGTGTTGTTGCCAATACTGAATATCGAGCAGTAGATTTCGAGTATAACGAAATTCGAAATGCACCTGCATCCAGCGGCTAAGTAAGAAGTAAGGTGCTTGGGCAAAATGAAAATCCAAACAACCTTGGTATAACCTTGTTCCATAATTTCTGATCACGGGGACAAGTTATATGAGAACGAATTCTTCAGGTGACTAGGAAAGGCTGAAATTTTAATAGGCAGTCAAAGGACAAGCGTTTGCAGTGGTTGACCTGTACGGGGCAGAAATTGAGAAATATCACTAGGTTGCAGAGTCGTCCCGGTCATAAGCATATTTTAGTTGTTTGGTGCGCTATCCGTATTAACTCGCAAAGCCTTCCGAACTGTAGACATTGTCGCGGTCGGAGCATTCTCAGCCGGACTGGATATCTGACGTGTGCCGTTTTTGTTTATAAAACTTGACTAACGCATGGCTCGTGCCATCTGAGGACAAAAATATGTTGTTTTTGCTGAAATCGGAAGCATTATCGGGAAATTATCTCCCCCGGATTAAAAGCAAGACCGAGAAGGTTTGGGTTTAATAAAGTTTGACAGCAAATAATTCAATAAAAGAACAAACGAAATGTCAACTGAGTCATCTGTTTTGTTTTTCTGTCGTTCTGAGCTCTTTCAAGCGTCATTTTGCGAGATATTTTCTCGACCACCACCCTGGGTGCCAGAGGAATTTTTTTTGTCCAATGTACGAGAGGGAACGCTAAGCTGGCGAGCGACCGACACGCCAACAAGGGAAAAAATGCCTCTGCTGGCACGCACGAATCCCGAGAGCCGCAGTTCCAAGTGGTTCTTGGGGTTTCGACAAAACACTGACCCCCAGTCCGTTGACCCCCCTACTGACTCCCTGCTGACCCACTCACTGACCCCCTCTAAAATTTACTGGAAATAACAATAAAACAGAAAAACATTAAGGCCGAATTAAACTGATGAAGTTGTTATCCAATGTATATTGCGTGACAGATTGCATAACGTTACATCGCACACCGCATTTCGATAAGTAACGTCACACTCCTCCTTGATGATGTTTGGTCCGGAAATGGCTGTAATTTAGAAATGCAAAGTCATCTGCCACATATGAATCGGCCCGGACATACCTCTTTCCGACAGTGCAGTCCGAAAGGCAATCGCCTAGCAAAAATTCAATAAAATATATTTTTACTGAATTTTTGCTAACAACTGAGTGGCATGGTATTCAGCAGTTACTCCAAAATATATTCAGTAATGAATCGAGGAAAGGATTGAAGGTAATTATGTCCAGCGGTGAATGATATGATCGGTGGCACCCGGGACAACAACTTAAAAACCTGCTAGAAGACATCACGGCTTCCGGTTGTTCCCGGGAATATAGTTGATCTTCCTGGGTATGAAGGCCTTATTCATTTTTTCCACCATGGACAGTAAAGTTGATGACAATATTTCGATCCATTTTCCACTCGATTATTGGATGAAATAAATTTCTCATAAAACGGGTTGGAACCATGGCATGAGGCAGATCGGCCAGTTTACTATCCTCAAAGATACAAAGGTGAGCCAATTTGAAATAATGTCTTCACTTTTCACGTCGGTCTTAATTTTTTTCCGTTTTGTTATAAATAATTTCCAGATAAGTTTAGAAAGGGTCAGCGTTTTGTAGAAACCCGATTAATCATTGGCCAACCAACTGTTTGTTTGGATTTTCACGCGGCGCAGCGAAGCTTATCACTGAATATTTCAAGATTTTTTAAAACGTAATCTAATTTCATTTTTCATCTCAAATTTGCACTTGTTTCTTGTACGGCGGTCTACATCGACCATTCCAGCTATAATAATTGAGAGATTAAGCCTGGTTTCTACGGTAGCCCACACGTGCAAAACACGACAACTAATTCTCTAAACACAAATCAAAGTTTTCTGAACACAACAACAAATTTGTTAAGCACGAAACACAATTCAATAAACACAACGCCAAATTCGCTAAACAGGAATCAAAATCCACTAAACACAACGACAATTTCACTAAACACAAATTTAAATCCTCAAATCACAACAACAAATCATTCAAACGTGACGTAATTTTTGTCACTTACTCAAAAGACAAACCCGTCATTCTTAAACCGCTGTCACAAGCAGACGCTTTCAATGTCACGTTCGCTACTGTTCGCCGTGTTCAGCTAGTTCACCTGGCCCCAGTTGTTCGAAAGGTGGATAACACTATCCATCGGATAAGTATTAGCAAATCCAATTGACTTATCCAGTGAATATCGAACAACTGGGGCCTGGACTTTTCGGATTCCCACTGTCGAACCATTACTCGCAACTGAAAAGACCTAACCTTGGTTGTTAGGGAATGGAAGGATGACTTTAAGTGCTTGAATTGGGCCAAAGAGCTTGAGATTACGTTTGCGTTTTGCCCCGAACGTGGATCAGCTGTTGATAAAGAGGAGGTCCTAATACGACATTATATTTTTATCGTGGATTTAGTTTATCGTACCAATCCACATGCCAGGCAAAATTAGGACCAGGATACGGGTTACTGTATATCCTCCTCGAAGCACGAGCCTTCCGGGGCCATTCCACTTAATATCCACCCCCCCCCCCCACCCTATGAATGAGGTCCCTGAGAATTTAACCCGTAAGAAAAAGAAGATCAAAGGATGCCGACTGGCTTACCCCCTCAGAAATGATTTTGATGACCCTCCTCAGAAAGTGTCATCCATAGGGGTGGGGGGGGGGGAATATTAAATGGATGGCCCCCGCAAAGCTGCTCCTTCAGGTTCTACCCTGCGTAAATACTCTCCACCTTGCTTCTCGGTGCTTGAATGCCGCAATCCAACAGAAGGGAGTGCTACATAGCACCACAACTACTCATTCAACCCGGCCTTTCTAATTCTCGGTGGATGGCCTGTCAAATTTCGCCATCACTGATTTTATTCCGTCTTCTTAAGCCATAATCTCGAAGTCTGTAGTGAAGAGTTCGCATGGATAATTCTATTGCGTGATACTTCTTCAATAATAGTAGAATGACCGAGTAAAGCCGCATCCACACGAGCACCAGGGGTGTCCAGATTCTGCTCTGAAAAAGGTAAAAATGGCAAAAAGTTGCTCAAAAGTTGCTCGAATATTTTTAAGACAGCATGCCTAATTTTACTAACAATTGCTCTGTAATCAACATTAAGGTACAACGAAGTAACTAGTTACAACAAATTAGGCAACCTTTAGTTGAATCTAAGTGGCTAGTTACAAAAACTTAGACAGTAAGTGTAACAACCTGGGACCGGTTGCTCGAAGCCCGGTTAGCGCTAACCATAAGTTAAGAGGTATCAAACCAATAGGTTTCTATGGTATTTAACCCTGGTTAGCGCTAACCATGTTTCGAGCAACCCGGGCCTGGTTTACAAATCTAGCTAACTGTTGTTTTCGTGCAATAACTGCAGTTTCAATGGGGTTTTCGATTTCTTCGCCTTCGGAAGACAACGAGGCGTCCGCCATTTCGTTTACACACAGTCCACAGGCTTACCCCAACCTCCTTCCCAGGGCTTTTCCCTTCTCGT
>BLFK01000259.1:881874-900981 GCA_014634185.1 Astreopora myriophthalma | reverse complement strand
TTCCGAAGGCGAAGAAATCGAAACGCCCATTGAAACTGCAGTTATTGCACGAAAACAACAGTTAGCTAGATTTGTAAACCAGGCCCGGGTTGCTCGAAACATGGTTAGCGCTAACCAGGGTTAAATACCATAGAAACATGATAACCATTTAAATTTCATGATAACCATTCAAAGGGTAAAAATTTGAGTTTTACTAGAAAGATGTTTAGAATTTTAACCAAGAGAATTTGAACTTGTTTATTTGAAAAAAGAAGGCGTTATTCAGCATTTTGTTTCAAAATAGCCCCAGTGCTAGTTTTCCGAAAAGTTGCTAGAAGTTGCTCCCTGACTAAAAAGTCGCTCAAAATCCTAAATGTTGTTAAAAAGTTGCCGAGCAGAATCTGGACAGGCCTAACGAGCACATTTTCTGTGGCAGTTTTTATTTGCCCGTCTATATGACAAAATTTGCCCAAATTTTGTGTGACAAATTTATTTGCTGAAAATCTGGCGCGCCAGTTTTTATGTGACTAATAAAAATTGTCACATGTGATGGTTTGGTCGTGTGCATGACTCGGCAGAGAAAATGTGGCACTATCCCTTAGTGGGTAGTAGTGTCCAGGGGCCGGTTGCTCGAAGCCCGGTTAGTGCTAACCATTGGTTAAGAGGTATCAAAACCTATAGGTTTCCATGGTATTTAACCCTGGTTAGCGCTAACCATGCTTCGAGCAACCCGGGCCAGGTCTCTATTTTCGCAACCAAGATGGCGGCGTCAACCCGTGATTTAACATATTATTTGTTGTGCCATAAACACGTGCAAATACATTTGCCACAGAAAAATGATTGTGGTTCTGTTACTCTTATAACCCAGGTTAACAGAAAACCGAAATAATCATTGAATGCTGCAACATTGGGTGTGCATCTGAGTCCGACGTACTGGACAATGTCGTTTTTCGTTTCATGATCAGTTAAATTACCTTTACAAAGCACTGAAATATCGCGGCACTAGAGCGTACAAAAATTCTCTTAAAAAAGCCTAGTTTCGATATGCGCGTAACTCCGTCGCAAACACCTTCCGATGGCTTGATGGCAAACAGTTTGCGGAAATGGAAACACCTTTTAACTTCGTCTCCGATGATCGCAAACAAGACGCAAGATGCGTTTGTTAAGCCTGGTTTCCATATAGACGTAACAACGTCGCAAACAGTTTGCGATGGTTCGGTCGCAAACAGGTTGGCGTAAATGGAAACACCTTTTACGTTCATCCCCGATCAATCGCCGATGATCGCAAACAAGACGCAAGAGAGAGAAATTTTTCCATCTCTTGCGTTTTGTTTGCGGTCATCGGCGATTGGTCGGGGATGAACGTAAAAAGGTGTTTCCATTTGCGCCAACACGTTTGCGACGTTGTTACGTCTATATGGGAACCAGGCTTAACGTGTGTATGGAAATCAGGCTTCAAAGAGTTAACCCTGACAACAACTTAGAGCAATCACTGATAATAGGCCCACGCCAAATAGATTGAAAACAGGCACTGTGCTCTGACTCTCACACTATGGCTCCTAACCTCAGTTTATCGTATTTACTTGTTTGCCGGCGTCTATTCGAGTTACCGGTCATCGATAAGTCATGCCCAAGTCTTATTTCTGTCTCGGGGATTTGCGGGGGAAAGAAAGAGTTTACCAACTGAACCTAGAAATCGGGGTTTGCTGCAAATACAAGGAATTACTGGCACTGCAACGTTACAACAACCCAAGCAATTTGATTCCCAAGGAAGCTAACCCCTGGCGGAAGTAAAATGGATGCGCAAGAAATATACTTCACATGAAAGATGTATCCGAAGTTTCTGTCAATTTCGCACACTTTAATCCTAATGCATCAGTTTTTACAACCGTTTTCTTTTGGCAATATCGTGTGCAAGGAGAAGAGTGATATTAAACCGTCATCATTTTACTACCAAGCAGGTCCTTTTCCCCGTGTAATCCCTGAAAACCGACTAAATATTAAAACACACCCAACCTCTGAGGCAAGAAAAGAATGTGAATTCCGACTATTTGAAATCCAATGGCTCCATTACAGTACAAAACGTCACCAGTTTCACACAACTTTTTCACGTAGTGAGTCTTCGTTGAATGCGTACTATTCAAGTGAGATATCATCCACATACAAACTGGCGTAACAAGCTCGAAGCATACGAGAGTATCAGCAAGGTGTATCTGATCTTTTGGCGCTCACTTAAGATATTGTGCTCTATTCCGGGCAAGATGTTCCCGTCTCAATTTGTTTACGTGTCTCTAGGCAGCCGAGAGAGGGCGCGGTAATCAGTTTTTCTGAATTTTACCGTAATTGGTATCTTCGAGTCTGGTTTTTATTGTCATACTTTCTGATACTACAGAATTCAAATTCAGATGCAACTTTGTTAGTAATATCGTTGCCTTTTCAACTCCGAAATATATTCTTCTGTGTAGGCTGTGATCTTTCCGATGAATGTAATGGATTTAAGACACATTATTCAACCGAAAGTATCTATTCCAAGGAAAGCTGAACAATCTCCTGTTTGGGCTTTGATGAGAATTTCTTCACGCCGCACACGGTGGGCATTATAAGCTTTATTTTTGTACCGTGCCATCATTACAGAAAGCGGCTGATAAAGTTTCTAATATTAGCGGTGAGCTCAATCGAACAGTATGCAAATTCCTTGCAGAATATGTCGGAAATTTCCAGCCCAATCCCCGAAAACAATAGACAATGATTGAAACAAAAGTTCGCAACACGTGAAACAAGCCAATGACAGGCCCTAAGGGTGACGTAGATATTGACCAATCACATCTTGCCGACAAACCCACAGAGTTTATTAGTAACGCGCGAAAACACATGGTTACCACCGCAAAAGCGCAATGACTAAAGTTCGACGAGCGGGAATCTTCACTGGCCTGTGCAGTTTGTTAGCATTTTTTTTCCAGTGCGGTGGTTATGGTATGGGAATAAAATGTCAAGAAACTAGTTCACGTAAGAAAACCTATTTTACGAAGGAGCAAAACAATCGGCACTAAATTAAACTCGAAACCTAACACCGCCACTTATCGACCTGCAGTATTCTAACCGGAAGGCTGCGAGCAAACGCAAATCATTGTGGTAAAGTGACTTGGCAGTTCCATGTAGGATGGATCCACTTCGGAAAAGAGTACAGCACAAGGATAGTTTAGCCTGGAGGTCACCTCCAAGCCCATGCGGACCATCATCGCCACAATCACCTCCTCCATTAGTAGTCAGAGGCAAAAGCCTTTCGCTGAACAGGGTCAATCCGCCATTAGCGCCGATCAGAGAAACTCCAGCAAAGGAATTGTCCAAAAGAGGCCGCAAACAAAGACTATTACTTTCCCAGGCAGGGAATCTAACACTCAAGCGAAGAGAAACATCACCAGATTTCCACAGACTTGAAGCCCGGTTAAAACCGAAGCGAGGTAAGCTTAAGGTTGTGTTAATGATTCTGTCCCTGAAATCTCAACACATTGTGCTGGGCCCGCAACTGGCTTTGTTCACAATATGAATACTTGTCGCACTCGAACTGTGGTATTTTGAAAAAAAAAAATTGTTTAAATAGTAATTTACTTATTATAATCGATTCGAAGACGATATTTTGTGGTTGGGTGTGATAATCTAACACTAACAAGGCTATAAATGAATTTGAGCGTGTCCACAACACATCACGACAACATTGCAGCCTTTGCGCGATGCTCCTGCATATGAACTGGTTTATTTCAAATTGGACTTGTCTCTTCCGCACAGCCGGTCTGTATTCACGGCTTTATACACAGTATAAGATGTTGGCTTGTGAAGAGTTTACTAATCAAAGAGGTCCTTGTAAACGTGACTTGATGCATTGCGTGCTCCCGGTTTGGGAATTGTCATGACGAGCAACTAGCTGCCCCTGCGGTAGCAGAAGACCATTGCAGTTCTCTACTGAGGTTCCGAAAGTTGCGAAAGAATGCAACTCTGGACACGAATTGCATTTCGATGTTAGTTTACCCAACAAACATATTTTCTTGTAAATCGCTTTATATATTGTGGTCGTATTTACTTGTGGCTCATTGTTTTACATAAACATTTCACTTCCATAGAGGGTCGTCGGTTGCATGACTTGACGCTTGTAAACTGTGTGATGTACCGGTCAGTACACTAACCGTCAGTACACCAACCGATAAACTGACCTGTACCCACAACTTTGAATGCGGGGTCGAATTCGCGTGGTGGCAGTCTTTGTAGCTTTCAAGCCCTTTTTAAATTAACTCTTATTCAACCCAAGGATGTGGTGGCAGCCAACTAAGCTTCTACGGTAAAATAATATGCATACTATCACACCTTTTCCAAGAGGACCAGGTGTACTCAAATTATTATCCTGTAAAATTTAAGACGCCGGCCTTTTCTAAAGTATTTCTACACAAACGTACTCTTTTCAACCTGTTCAACGTGTTCGAATGCATCTCGTGACTTACGGAGCAATTCTCACTCACATTAGCTGGTCATGCAAATCATCATACAGTCATAACAAATCGCTTCGAAATCATGAAGCCCCCCAGGTTTTAAACAATATGAACAGTTCATAATCAGCGCATAAATACTTAATTAGTCCTCGTAACTTTTAACTAAAACGATTCCTTCTCGTAGGTACTTGTTACAGATAACAAAGTAGCCCTAACCGACAAAACATAAAAGCGAAGCGAGGGAGGTATTTTCACTGCGCATCGCCGATCATAGAAGTCGTCGATCCACTTTCTTTCAAACGCTAATGACTTTATATCACTTTATATGTGCTGCAGTGCGATTTATCCCCTACCTCAATTTCATGAAACGATACAACTTAATTATATGAATATCGAGGCGACTTAACAAACGTTGCTTATATTGTAAAACTAAGAAACCGGAGATGTAGAGCAAAGATCATTGATTGTGAATTGCCGAGACACCGGCAGATATTAAATATTCATAATAACGGTTCGTAGCGACAGGGTCCTTCATTCTTCTTGCCCCCCCTCCCTTTTTTTTTGAGAAATGTGAAACAAGACACGAATGAATAACGTTTGTCAATGGTGAAGAAGGTATTTAAATGGTCACAACCCATGCTCTAACTTTTTTTTGAAGATCTAACAGGTATGCCTGAGAGGCAAGGACTAACACCTTATGATCTCCTAGACATGATTTGTCTTACTCTAATCTTCCGGTGCAGACTGACAAAAGTTTACAAGTACAAAAAGGCGATTTTTGACAGCTGTAGGTCACTTTTGAGCCTATTTATCTGTTAGCCTTCGATAACATTGTAATAGCCGCATGCAAAACTGCATGCATGAGCACAAACATGGAAGCAGCAAGCCACTCGTTAAATGATTTCACACAAGTACCACATGTAACACAACTATTCTGCAAAAGTAAAATGAACCAAACAACTCTTGATCTGCAAAAATTGTCTTGACATCCCACATACAATGGCTACCTCCAAGGAAAATCCTCTTGAATCCTCTCTGATAATTATGTGGTGATTCTTACTCTGAATTCCTGTTTTCTTGATTTTTTCTGTACGTCAGCGAAGGAAAAACTAGTACAAATGACCAAAATTGACTGATTATTAACATGAAAAGCATGTCTAATGTTTGTCTTATAATCCTAAATGCTTCCTAATCTTAATGTTGTTGTTTTTAAAGATTTTCCATAAACAGGGAATGCTATTATTTTAATAAAATACAAACTAGCTTACTACCAGTTACCAAACATCTTTAATAATTTTTATTGATACCTTTGGTATAGGATGAATTAACTTACAAGATGAATACACAGATATGATGGTTATCATACCTAACATATTGAAGCAAAAGGCTTTTCATGTTTCTATACTGTTCAGTTAAGAACGGTACATATGTAAGGTTAATTATGCCTACCCTGGCCTGCAATCTTCCCAGATATCTAAATATCAACAGTAAGATTGGGTGATTATTGCAAATGGTTAAGAGACTAAAGTTTGCCCATTCATAATTGTCATACACAGTTGACCTAGGTTCACCTTAAATTGCTGTATAGGAAGGACAATTTGAAGCCACAGTGTAATTTGCAAGGTTAAATGGTCCCTTATGGAACAAGGTGTGATCAAGAAATTGCTAACATCAGATTTTTAAGGGGTTCATATTTTGAACATTTAGAGTTAAGCTGCAGAGTATTATAGTAGTTACCGGTATTTGATTTTATGATAACAGAAAGCTCTGCCAGATGGGCGTTTCTAAGGTGTGGCATACGGCTGATGGATAGAAGAAGACTAAAATATAGCCAGACTGTCTGGCTAGGTTTGTTTGAATGTTAATATGCTATACACTGTCATGCAGTAACATGTCAACGAGTTTGCACAATCAGTTGAGCTGAACAGATGCCAAATTGGTAAATGATGTCTGGACTTGTAATAAAATTGCATGCATTGAACTTAATATGCCACAGATTTTGTTCAATGAATTACAGTATTAGCAAATGTGAAGTATGAAGTAAAGAGTTGGTACATGATCAGCATTCTAAAGTACGTTTCCTTGCAGATCACATATATATTTGATTTCTTTGCATCCAAATTAGGAAAGTACAACACAAATAAAAAATAGAACTACTTAAAACAACTGTTCAATATGACCAGTGATAGTGGCTCGCATGTATGTACTCTAATAATGTATGCAGTCTTGCTGTTACCATTAAAGGAACCCACCAGAACTGTTGCAACGATTTGTAGCTATAGCTTTAATCAACACTCATCACAACAGGTTATATTTTGGCTGAAAATGCCAATGAACAAAGCTTTCATGACATGTAAGGACCTGGCACTTGGCTTAAAATCAGAGTACTTGTACAAGATTGAGCTAATGATTTTACTCCTCTGGATACATGAGTGTGCACACTAAGTCAAAACCCAATCTGTATTTTCAGAGAAAAGAAGGTACTTTAGATTGTCAGTTACTTAAATATATACAAAGTGAAACCTTATCAAAGCCTAAATAGTTAGGAGAGCAGTGAAATACAATAGCAGTCCAATGCTACGTAGATATTTATCACTTTTCTGTTTGGCAGGTCCCATTCCAATGAGAATGAGAGCCCTACCTCAATCATTCTGGCAAGAACCCAAGGATATCCAGAACAGCTCAATGAGCACTGAAGGATCTTTGCAAACATTACCACCATTATTCTATAATGCCAACAACACTAGTGATGATGTCAGCAAATTAAGGCCTGTGACTCCTCCAGAGGAAAAGCATCTGCCAAGACCTCCCAAGGAACCAAAGCTGGTTATAAGCTCTCCTCAAGAGCAACTTTTGAAACTATTTGAGACTGTGGAGGAAGACAAGACCAAGAAGTTTGTTATCAGAAGAGGAAGGTAAGCATGTAGTATGAAAATAATACAATGTGAGGAGACAAATCCATGTGTAGCAGCAATTTCCTTAAGAAATTAGTTTGGAAAGTAAAATAATGTTGATCACTAGACTCATACATGCCCACAGGGCCAAAGAGAAAGTCATAAGGGCAGTTACAGTAAATCTGGCAGTGATAATTGCACATCTCTGATGAAGGAAAAAAAATTGGTTGGATAATTTCTTACAGGTATCCACTGTGTATTTATCAGTTTGGTATAAGTAAATTGCTCTTTCAGACTATACATGTAACATGTAAAAAAAAAAAGACAACTCATTTGGCTTCATTGAGCAATGAGATTCTGTACTGCTGTTACAGGAACTGGGTTTTGATGTAACGTACCTTGTATGCACACTGTGTGCTTGTCGCAGAGTGTGGCATTACCTTCACAAGTTCATATTAATCCACTGGAAAAAAAGAAATGAGCAAAGACAAAGGCATTGATATAGCCTGCATAATTTGTCATATACCTTTGTTGAATGCTGTACTGCTGCACAAACCAAAATTGTGCTGTGCAAATATTTATGGCTGTTCCTTTGCAATCAAGCTAGTGAAACAAACACATAAACTCATAGGTCTCATAACAAAAATCATGGGATCACTGAACTTCTCGTAGTCCATATTATCATTAACAAAACTATAGTGGTTGGGTGACCATACATGATCTAATGCAAGTAGCAGCACCAGTCTCAAAGATAATATGAAGTCCTTTCTTAAGCAAGGATGCCTTCTTGATTTATTGTTTTAAGACAATAATATTTTTATCAACACATCTACAGTGTATGAGAAATCTCAGAGATTATGAGATAACCTAACTTTTCTCAAAACTGCATTTTGTTTTGATCTTCTTACAAATTCTAATAATTGATGTTACTCAGACTTCTGATATATTTATCAAGAGCTATTTTTGTCTAACCTATGAAGCAAATACCAATATGTGATCATGCTATGAATTTGGTGATGTGTGCAAGAGATACTAGCCACTTGAAATAAATTTTGGGGCTCTTACAACCTAAGAAGGAATGGCAGCTCTGTTAAGAGTTTATTGAGTAAATTGTAATATTAAGCATCATCAAAGCTTATGCCGTTTCACTCATCCCTTTGTTTTTTAGTAATGCTATCTTGTACAGTACATGCATAGCAATGCTTTATGTACACATTTCATATACTTGTATTATTTTTCCATTAAACTAGACAAGCAAATAGACATTTATTAATTGAAAGTTTAAAGCTCTAAAGCTCTTTACCTCAAGTGTGGAGTATATGGGACCTCCAACTAACCAAAGTGAAATAACCAATCACCCTGACAACTTCTTAATGTCCTAATGTACTTGTAGATGGTATATTAATTCCTGTTGGGAGTATGAAAACATTGGCATACCAAACCATACTATCGATCATTACCAATTTATGAGAGGGCATTTTCACAGTTTTGTTACTATTACTACACTACCAATACTTAATGCTCAACAAAGGAAAGTTAAGGCCGAACTCTATTATTAGGTACGAGGCATTAAAGGAAAATTTAACTACATATGTTCCAACCAAAATTTAAGGAAGAGAGAGAGAGCTTGAAACCATTTAAGTCAATCATCTTATTTGTCAACCATCGTATTTGAGCATTCAAAGATGAATGTATAATTGCAATGTCATGCCCACGGTAACTCAGTAGGAGTAGAATTCAAAGACCAGGGACTTTAAGATTCGCTACTGTGTGAGGTGCTACTGAACAGTGACACTAACCGAGTGGGCCTAGGGTGGCTATGGTGTATTTTCGTGTCAAACTCAAATAATTAAGATTCCACGAGTATGGCAATGTCTCACGGATAAAATGTAAACAAACTTTGCTTCTTGGAATATCTGGTTTTTCGTCTTCTTTTTAAGTTTTGCTCTTCAGAGAAAAAAAATGCCAGGATTTTCAATATCAACACCCTTGAATAAAAACTGACTCGGAAGTTATGTAAAAATGGCTTTTCACACAAGTATCAGATAACTAGTTTCGTCAATGCTTGAATCAATAGGGACAAAAGTATTATTTTTCTTCAAAAATCTTACAGTGTATTGTTTAACTGGACACCAAAAGTTTGGTTAATTTATGGCAATTTACAGAACTTGTGATAATGCTCTTGCTCAGCATTCAAATAGTTAAAAGGCAAAGGGACATGTTTTTTGTGTATATTTATCATGACAATACAGTGCACAATTGAAAAGGACAAAACAAAACAACAAGAACAACAAAACAAAACCACTTGGTTACACAGTGTTGGTCTGTCATGTGCACAGTTTTTATTGATAATTTCTTTATCCTTCAGACCAAGAAGAGCTCAATCGGATTTAACTGCATTTAGCTTGCCAAAACTAGAGGAGGACCCTTGCATGATGACTAGCCTTGCAGAAAAGATGTTTCCACAGCTTTCTCTGGAGAACAAACAGACAACAGGGGCTAACACATCCCTATCTTGTGTAGCAGTTCATGATGGAGACAAGTCAGTAGAACTACCATCCCTGAATGTGGAACAGAACTACTCTCAGATGTTATCTGAGATTGTTGCTCATTTTTAAAGAGTCACAAGGAAAGTGTTCACTTATCATTGAGGGCATTAAATTGCTTTTGTCTGCAACAGACAGATTCTCTGTGTGGCCCACTGTGCATTGAGCAAGTTTGGGTACTTATGTCACTGAAATCCTGGTGTGTGTTTTCTCTGATAAAAAAATGTCAAATACCCTACATGAGATGCAATGTAGTAAGCTCCCTGATGACAATATACATTAGGTGAGTTCTTTTTGCATGGATCTCAGAAAGTATGAATTAAGGGTGAAGGTCTGACTACAGTAAAGCACCAGTAACCATTCTAAAACAACAAGTGGCTAAACATACATGGCCTGACAAACCAACAATGTATCAGCAAGGAAGACACAAAAGAAAACCACCAGGTTATTTAGTGCCAAAAGGTGTGCTATTGCCATGTTACATGCAAGGTAGTCCTAATGTTTGCTTAGCAAAAACAAAAACATCACATGTTGCCTTGTAACATTTAGATTTGATACAAAATTGTAAGGGCACATTTGTTGTCATGTCCAAAGTGACACTTGCATGTGAAGGATGATACATCCATATATGTAGTCTCATAAATTGAGTGTAGTGTGAACAAATTCAACATCTATAAACATTGTTGTCCAATTTTTTAGAAAACAGAAATTCAATTTTGATGTATGATTCTTAGAGCTCACATCACTCTTCCACTTTTAAACCATGACCTTATTTTATAATCCTTATAACAGTGAGAATAAAACCAAGAAAGTGAATTATGCTCCTTACAGGATGCTGTAATTAACTGAATTGCATTCAAGGTATCGATAATTACTGATATTTGGTTGTCAGTATACCGCGCTACAATAATTACCAATAAAAAGCCTTGATAAATTACACCGCATGAGGTGACTTTTGGTCAATACAGAAAACAATAAAATGACACTAATCATTGTCACATCAACGAACTTCCCCTCAGCATTTTATTGGTTTTGCATCCAAGAATGGCAGCTGGCTTACACAGTATCAGTCTAAATATTGTCATCATAAGATGGAGGTGTAAAGCAACTTCTAGAAAACTAGTATTTTTTATGATAATAATGTTTACACTTGGTCCAGATGTCAATTAGTATTCAATTAGATCTACCTATTGTGTTTGAATGTTTGGTGTGTGGATGGAGGTACTCATCAACAATATCTAATTTAATACAACATCCTAGGTTACTGGTGGACTCCTTTAGAGAAAAATCAAGAAGCCTTTAAATTCAGAATGTTTTGAAAATCTTTTCAGCCATTCAGTTCTAAAATAAAAATAAAATTTGCAAAAGCCCTTTGGAAAGTTGATCTTCAGAAATTACTAATGTGGAGACAATTGAATGGTCCCACTTTAAATTGGTATCTCTCCCAATTTTATATATATATACATTATATATATGTATATATTGACAAGCCATGATCTGGCATTAATATTAAAATGCTCAGGCATACAGTTTAACTCTAGTGGAAGGGTTAATCAACCACTGACAGTTTGTACTTAACACCCCCCCCACCCCCCCAAAAAAAAATAAAAAAAAATAAAATAAAATTCAGTTAGTCAGGCTAAAAAGAGTGTTCCAGTTGTGTGGAGTGTTGAATCATAAGATGAATAATTTATTTTCTACAAGTTATCGTTAATAGATAGGCAATTTTGCCAAATTATTGTGTTTCCAATGACGGTATTTTTTTGCAAATTACAATTCAGTTTGCTTCATTAAACTGAGAAATGTGTGAAATTGAATTCTGAAATTTAAACAAATTCTCCATGTACTGGTATGTATGCAAATTCAAGAGTCAGTTTTCAATTTTCATTAAGCACTGTAATGTAACGCTTAACAGACATCTATCCTTTAGTTAGCATCATACTTGAGGTAAAATCAGCGATTATTGCTGATGACAATAAGGAACTAAAGGAATGCCAAATCTCCAGTCTAGTTTTATTTAATGTTCTGTTAGCAGTGTGGACTGCATTTTCATTAAATAAATTAGAAAATGATATTGATATAAATAATAGTTACTTCAAAATGTATTAATTATATGGGAAGAGAAAAGGGCCTTAGGTTTAATTAGAGACCACAGCTGTCTACGTTGTATATATGTGCATGTAAATACATTTGTATATAAAGAACTATACATTTAAAAAAACTTAACTTGTGATTGTTCCTTGTATTCATTATTAGAGAAAAATAATTAGACAAGTTGCTTGTCACCACTCAGTCATTCCTTTCTTTTTTTGAGGGGAGGGACAGGTAAATGATCCTCAGCTATGACCCTATGAGCGGAGCGTTTTCACGCAAAGACCCTCTCTATTAATCAGAGGGAACCCACTTTACCAGTCCCAAATCTGTGAACTATTTTTTAAGTAAAATTAGCATCAAATATTAATAGCCTATTTCATTTGAAAATAAAACACATAACCTTGTTGACTTAAGGAGACTCAAAAGGGTTTTTAACAGATTATGTGCCATGCCTGTGCAATCCTCGCACCAGGCAATGAATCAAAGATGCTGTGAAAATTCATGACCAGAAATCATAATGTCATGCGAAAACGAGTGAACCAGAAATAAAGGGTGCAAGCTGATGATGAATTTATGTCAGAAATTCCCTTGGTGACCTATGTTGAAAATTTTCATGCTATTAGCTTTCAACTTTAAGCAACATAATTGACAAATTTTAGAGGGGAAAAAAACAAAAACAAACAAACACAAAAAAAAGAAGTGTGGATATTTTTATAATATTATTGTTAAGAGGACTCTCGAATTCCACATTAATTTACACAAAAAACACAAAAATATTGGCCAATGACTTAGTTTTGAATGATAAAAGAGACCAATAGGGGGTACGTCTTTGGAGGGCTATATATAGTGACCAAGACAACAATATATTATGCTGTCAAAAATGCTCTTAAAGGGAGTTTTATCAACTCCGTCGTAAGATTACTTACAATTTGTTCCGGTGACTACAACCAGAGAACTTTATGGTTGGATTGTTCTGATGTCTTTTTGGCATTTCACATTTATATATACATTTGAGCTTTACCTAATGATACACAAGAAAAAATTTGAAGGGAATAAATTAAACATGATGAGGTAGTTCAAAACCTTAGAGTATTCTGTTGGTTGCCTATAAGTCCATAAGCTTAATTTGGGATTCTTATTACATGCAAAAACAAACAAAACGGCCAACATTCCCTACTGGTTACCTACAGCCACATCAATGCTAAAATTTATAATGCGTTTTTTTTCTCGTTCATCTTAAGCCTGGTTCACGGGAAGGTCACGCAATGAGAAAAAGCACCTTGTGTTGATGTTTTATGTCGCCAGTCTGAACAACACACCATAAGGACATACTGGGAACATAATAACATGAACATAATGATATAAGGAAAAAACCCGATCATTAATATGCCGTTGTGTCAATGACGTTATGTTGTTATCTCGTAAGTGTGAACCAGGCATTATTCTTTATTTAGTCGACCAAATTGATCGGAGGTACTTAAGTGCTGCTAGGTATTTTTGCGAATGTTACACAACCTCTTTATTTAAGCTTAATGTAAGAGACAAGAAAAGCTTTGTTATACTGTTGTAGCCTTCTAATTAATTTACTTAAGTTTACATTGATCACTTTCAAATATTGACATTTTTTACTAGTGCAAATTAACACAACAGTCTTGCAAAAGGTTATCTTAGAAACAGACCTTGATGAGAATTGCCATGAATACTAAGAAAAACCGATGTAGATGTCAGCTCGTGTAGAGCTGCCAAATAACCAGCTCTACGGACATATGTTTACATAATTCACCTAAACGACTAAATTAGAACCGTTTATATATAATTTTATGAGAACTGAACTAACATCACAAACGGCAAATATGTCTGCAAACTACACCACAAGGAAAAAACTATTCACTTGCCTTCACACTCCAGAAACCTTCCAACTTGCACTGAACAAGCACTCACAAATTTTCACTCTTCGGTATCTCGCACTTCTTGCCGTTGAAATATAATCTACTTTTTGATTGGTCGAGAAACATAAAACCTTTGTCGATTGGTTGACTTGTGATTATCGCGTTCCGCGTGGCGGGAACTCGTGGCGGGAACCAGCTGGGGTAAACAATCCTCGAATGTTGGATGGAAATGTTCTAGATAAAACATGGAAAAATTGAAACGCAACGTTGAGATAGGCGACTAAACGGTGAAACATGTTCTTCCAACACGATATTGGACGAATATCTTTGATCGTTGAGCCAGGACTTCAGGTCAATGTTATGTCACGGATGATTTGACTGATTGACATTAGTCATTCGCTAAGACCTGTAGGAAATGCGATCCGTGAATGGCCTTCACTGAGCCTCCTAACTAACTGCAGATCTTCTTTTTATTATTTGTCTAACATTAGGAAAATTAGGAAGTTCTTATCTCCTAAAACCTTTGCTACCTTAATTCAAGCTTTCGTTACCTGTCATTTGGATTACTGTAACCGCAGCTTATACTACGGTTTACCCACTTGCCAAATAGCTATTAAAGCTGCAACGTATACAGAAAGCGGCGGCACGTTTAGCATCTATTACTACTCGGTTCTCACATATCACTCCTGTTCTAGCTGATCTTTATTGGTTGCCAGTGAGATACAGATTTTTTTTTAAAAACCCTGGTCTTCACCTGTGATGCCATTCAAGGTCCTGCACCTATGACACCTATAGTGTACGTAGTTATTTGACCTTATTTTTCAGGGTGCACAACGAAGAAGATGGTTTGAGAACATCCCTAACTGGTCAAGGCTAGATCTTAACTCCTTAAGTCAAGCCACCCAAAACCGTGATCTCTGGAGAACGCTAAGTCATGTGAGTGCACATGCTGCTACAGGCGGAGATAGTGTTCTATGAGTCATCATCATCGTCACCATATCCTTTATTTAAACACGATAAGGTTTAAAGCTCAGAGCTTGTGGGGTCGTGTGGAAATAGTTACAATATGAAACTATATTAAAATAGTGATAACATTACTTACAGAATAAAATATAAAACACAAGCATAAAATGTAAAATATTTAAAAGCATTTAAAGTCTAGGTAGTGCCTCGGCAACGACTAGGCCGACTGTGCGCTAAAATCAAGTTCCTTAAAATAAACGTCCTTCTTCACTTTACGATAAAAATCAGTAAACTGGCCCGTAAAGTAACTCGAGACAGCGTTCCAAAGGATAGCGCCTCTATAGCTTATAGAGTTTTTAAGAAATTTTGAATTAAAACGAGGGACGATTACGTTGTTACTCCTTCTGAGGTTGTTTGCAGTGCGAGGTTTATTTGTCAAGTACGAAAGAGCCGCAGGTGCTTCACCTATGAACACGCTATGAAATAATTTAATTAATCGAAGTTTATAATAAAAGGTTAAAGTGTTCCAGTTCGATTGTCGGTATACTTCGTCAGTAGGCGTATCGTGAGGTAAGTTGTATATTATTCTGGCTGCTCTTCGGTGAAGTAATTCTAAAGATTGTAGAAGGTCTGTATTTGAACAGCCGCCCCAAACGACCTGCCCATATAAAACGGATGGCAGTACTATTTTAAAGTACAAGTCCAATAGGGCGTTTCGGCTCAAAAACGAACTACGTTTCAAGAGATTCAGCTTATTAACAAAGTTTTTTTTTTCAAATCTGTAAGATGGTGTACCCAGGAATGCTTGTCGTCAAAAGTGACGCCCAGAAGGCGAGTATGTTTTACCCACTCGATCCGTGCCTCTCCAATTGTCACAGGAATTAGCGGCCCGATGTGCGGTTTTCTCATTAAAAGCATAGCTTCGCACTTAGCCGGGTGGGGGGTTAACGAGTTCTCTAGGCACCAGCTGTTCAGTTCAGATAAGGCTCTATTTAATATAAAGAAGTGACTGTGCTATCGACAGTGTCGCCAATACAATAAACGGTGGTGTCATCCGCGTACATAAAAATAGAGCCGGAGGTGACAGCCCTTGGAAGGTCATTAGTGTACAAAGCGAACAACGTGGGGCCCAGTACTGACCCTTGGGGAATCCCGCAGGTAACGTTTAGCACAGATGAGTGGTGGCCATTTACTACCGAAAATTGAGTTCTGTCAGTTAGGTAGTCAGTCAGCCATGATAGTAGGCTACCTTGAACTCCAAATTGAAGGTTCAACTTATGCAGTAGGATGGCATGAGATACACAATCAAAAGCTTTTATAGACACCGCAACGGTCCTATGAACTCCAGCATTTTTAACACGCTTTATTCACTTATGTATCCGAACTGCCAGGACGGCGACATAAAGAAAGGAAAGATGAACTGATTTGAAGCGGTTAAAACTAGAATAAAAGCAAACACAAAACGTTACAAAGTGGACTCATGTGAAACGAAAAACTCGACGGAAAACAACACTTACATTTGTTTAGGAGCTGGATAGCTGCATAACGCGTTGAAGAAAGAACAAGAACTGCTTTAAAGCGAAAGAAACTGCACTAGAGGCGAATAGACTAAACTTAAAATAAACTAACTGCGAGCTGAAAATAAACTAACTGCGAAGTGAAGCGAAGTGAACTGAAAGAGACTACATTAACCTTAAATACTTTCAAAGAAATATGAATATATTACGCTAAATTACTTGACTAACACATTCCGCACGCACAACAGACTAACACTGAATGACATTTAACACGAACCTACAATAAAACTAATGACGAGGCGTTTACAGCTTTTTTAAAGTCAACAAAAGCCACAGCAACTACTTTGTTGGCGTCGATTGCTGTTCTCCAGGTTTCCGAGAGATGTACCAGCAATAGTTAAGTAGAGTGCCCCTTGCGGTAGGCCCACTGTTTATCTGTGACCAGGTTATTTTGGAAAACATGTCGGACGATTGTATCGGATACACAAGATTCCATAATCTTGCTATAGGAACACTGAGAAGCGATATCGGTCTGTAGTTGTTTATGTCAGCTTCATCATTTTTCTTGTACACAGGAACCAGGCGAGCTTTCTTCCAATCGGTAAAGGTTTCACCGAGGTATGCGCAGAATGAGAATAGGCCAGTCAAGGGTGAGACGATGGCGGGCTCTGCTAGTTTTAATAATTTTGGTGGAATATCATCTGGGCCTGCTGGTTTATTCGGTTTAATAGCTTTTAGTTTGCGCCGGACCGAATCCTCGCAGACGGTGATATCAGTCACAGAGGGCATTGAGCTAGTGCAATCGCTATGCTGTGGATAGTTGCTATTAGCTCGTCCAAGTCTAGTGCCGATATTAGCGAAGAAGTCATTTATAAGTTTGCCTTTTCTGTATCATTTACGGCAAGGCTTCCATCCTCCCTCTTTAATGGACCAATCCTGTTTCTTCTAACTGGGTTTGTCGCTTCCGCAATTAAATAAGCCGCTGCAGACTCAACTTCAGCTAACTTCTCGTTGAAGTACTGTGCCTTAGCGTATCTTATCTGTGATGTAATCTCATTTCTTACTTTCTTGTATCTTGTATAAATTTCTTGGTCATCAGTGCTAACTGCTCTCTTAAACAACTTAAACCTTAAGTTCATCTTTCGTCTGATGTCATTTTTTATCCACGGAGAAGAATGACTTCGGATCTTGACGCGCTTCATAGTTGCATGTAAATCGCAAATATCTTTAAATAATTTGTGCCATGTCCAGAGAACATCATCCTTTTCGTCGAAAACCTGAGCTACTTGAAACGGCGCAGCTGTAATATCAGCCCGGAATTGATCAACCTGGAACTGTTTGTAGTTTAGGAGTTTAGTAGTTTGTTTGTAGTTTAAGAGTTTGTAGTTTTAGGAGTCAGTATTAAGGAACAGTCTAGGATATGTCTTGGTCCAACAATGAGCTCTTAAAAGCTGGTTCGCACTCGTGCGATAAGCATAAGCACAAGCATAGGAAAAATCGTGCGGGCACGGGCGTGAAATAACCATAAGCACAAGAAAAGGAACTTTTGCCTGCACAAGCGCTAAAATTAACAGTAGTGTATGCCTCATTTTCTCATTTGTGATTGTTTCACGTTTGGGAACATCGTCGAGACATGCTTATCGCACAAGCACTACCTCCACCCAAGCTTCGCCCTACGCTTGGTGCAAGATCGTTTACTTATGCCGCTGTCACAAGGGATTTGGAACCCTCGGTCCAGATCCCTTATCGGATATGGACCCCCTTTCGCGGATTTGGACCCCTTGCCCCGAAAACAAGCATTCTATCGAGTAAGGTAACAAAATTGCTTTACAAAATGTTTTTGAAGTTGTTAGAAAGGCAAAATAAAAATATTGAGGCATTTTTTCTTTTCAAATAATCTTAACACTTAGTGTAAAAAGAACTTACAAGTTTACAACACTAGTTTGTATCTAGAAATTTTGAAAACCAAACCTTCTTAACAGTAACTTACAGTACCTTCTACTATAGCTGAATTAAAGCGAGTTTTAAAATAACTTTATTTACATGACCAAACATAGAAAATGGTAGTTCGCTGTAATTTCATAATATATAAGTTAACAACAACGAATTTTAAAGACTTTAAAGAAATCTCATATTTTTTAAGAATGCAAGTCTTCGAATGCAATAGTATTTTTCTTAATGCAATCATTTTTCTTTAATGCAATAGTATGGCATTAAATTTTGAAAACTTGAAGTCTTAGACCACTACAGTTCTTACATTTTTCGAAGCCGTTTTGATGGTGGTCTACAGACTTTGCAAAGCCATTCACCCTCCGGCTCCTGGTTTAGTTCTACGCAGCCCACGTGAAAAGGCGTAACTCACATTCGATCAAATTATCATAGCATTCTGGCATGTTACATAGACAAAACAAGTCAATGTCACAATTAACTCTTTGGCTTCAACGTAGAGTTTTTTGCAGATGGTCCTGACGGGGAAAAGGTTCAAAATGTTTTCCAAGCAAAGAATCAAATGCTGGTGCATTCCGCTCTGGGAATAGGCCATTTCCGTTCGCATGGTCAGAATGCAAGGCCAAAGAGTCCACAATCGACTCCTCCCTGCTGGATTTGCGCTGGAGGCAGTTCAACTGCAAGTTTCTTGTCCATAGCCAGGGACTCTGTGCTTCATGTTAACGATCAATTTTCCCGATCCAAAATCTGACTCTGCCTCGATACTTTACACGCGAATAACAGCTAAGTAAGCGGTA
>BLFK01000259.1:874391-876891 GCA_014634185.1 Astreopora myriophthalma | reverse complement strand
AGACGCAATCGTGCTTATCAGTGGTCAAATATTTCAGCTAAACTCACGTAATGTCACGAAAAACATTCCGCGGAGATCTGCACCTGACTGAATTCGATCCGCACCACCTTGTGCTCAGTGCCGCTTGTACTTTTAATGATTGTTCTTTGCACGTGCGCATGCATATGTCTTTTGCTTTTGTTTCGTTGTTGTGCTATTGAAAATATATATATATATATATACATACATAATAAAATAAAATAAAATAAAAATTTCACGGTTGCACACGAACCTTGAAAACTTGGCAACGCGTCCACGAACGCAAATGACGTAACGCCCGCGTCCACAAACTTCACGAATCAACGTCACAAATCTCTGAACTATTTACACCTATCAGCGACATAAATGGCACTGCTCACCGGAAGAAGAGACGAAAAACAACGACAATTGAAAAGTTTTCCCACACAGGTATGTGCCTACAGTAAGTTTCACCGTAATGTGAACATTATTGCAAAGATGACTTGGGTCGCATGCGAGACATCCTCAATGACCCCCTTTTCATTAAATCAGGATACGCTGCTTTGGACACATCAGTACCATCGCTGCTGGTTCTTGCCGGTTTGTATCTTGAACTGGATCGAAGCAACAGTGAATCCTGATTACAAAACAAAACAACCATGAGTGACAGAAATGCACGTGAAAGTACACGTTAAAACGCTGCCGAGTGGAAAAGTAAACACTGTATGAAATTGTAGGCAAGTGACGGAGAAAGGGAATAGGAATTTGAGCCGATGTCAAACGACTGTGAAACGTATGCGTGTTTATTCCAGGTTTGCTTTTACTATACAGACATCTCCCCAAACGTGCAAACGAACGCACAAAGGAAAGTGGGAGCGGGGAAGAAGTACTGCCGTTTCCGATGTTCCTCGCGCCGGCTTCGCACTCGTTTAAAGCCAGTGGACGCGGCAGGCGCAAATCTAAAAGGACAAAAACAGTCAGAAATAGTAGTCCGTGATAGGCAAGTAACTGAGGGTCGGAAAACATAGTTAAGATCGATGGTATGAGAAGGCAACAATGCAACACACAGACGTACTGGAAACAAGTAGAAGTAAATGGCAAACACGACATTGCTGTGTTAAATAAGAATTGTATAAATACGAGCAATAAAGGCGTCCAACAGGCCAACTCAATTTAGAGCCCACTGCCACTGAATTTTCCGTGTAAGGCCGAAACGTATCTACTTTCGTTTTCATTCAGGTCGCAGGCTAAAAATTCCTTTCTTTTGTTATGTCAATTTCGTGTCGTTACGTAGTGGCAGTAGTTTCACCTTATATTTTACCTCTTTCCCTTAGTATTATTTTTTTAGGTCGTTAGTTTGTTTGGTTATATGATAGCGTCTGAGTTCATCACTGTTTATATGCTGTCTGCAGTATAACGAATTCTTAACTCTTACATCCGTTTATGTCTGACCTATTTCAGATAACTGTCCATCGTCCCGTCTTTCAGTAATAAATTACAGTAATGAGTGTTTTTTGGTCCCCTAAGAGAAATAAAAGCTCTCCTGTTTTTTGCCTTTTGCAAGAAGACTTGCTACTTGCAGTTAAGAATGGTAAAAATTAATTCAAAGGATACCCTTTTAATGCTAAGAATGAATACAAACCTACGACAGCATTTACCAGCAATTACACAATAATAATAATAATAATAATAATAGTAACAATAACAACAATAACAACAACATCAACAATAACAATAACGATAATAATAATAATAATAATAATAATAATAAAGATACTCCTTATGGACTTTAAGTAACTTATCACATCTCAGCGATATTTAAACAGCAAATTTACTTCCGACTTATGAGACATTGCTAAGCCTGTCATTCACGACGCAAAATTTCCCTTCAATGTCGCTTAGCTCTTCAAGGGTTTTTTGGGTTTTAAATAAAAGAATTAAGATGGCTGATAAAAAATAACTTATTTATCGGGAAATTTAAAATCAGAAAGGGCGAAATGAAAGGATTTATTAGGACATGCGGGAATTATGGGGTATTATTTACATTTAAACAGAGGTAGTTACTCAGCTGCGGCTCAGAGATGAGTCTTCATTGTTGATTTAGCGCAGAGTTTGACCTTCTACAGAGAGACAGAGAGAAAGAGAGACAGTTTTGAAAAAAAGTGAGCAACGTGTTCAGTAGAATGTGATTGAGGTACCTGCAGTATTTACGGCTAAATCTGAATACAACACAGAATTAGTCATCCAAGTCAGAAATAACCCAAGATTATTCTAATCAAAGAAAAGAATGGTGGCCAAGCAGGAATATTACAAATCACTAAAGAAACAAATTATTGTGGGGTACCATAAACAGTGAAACCTCGGTTGATGCTCACTAACGTAATTAAGCAATTGACCACACGTTTCTATGGTTTATAGACTGATAAACCACGCGGGGTGTTGGAAGAAAACAAGAATTCGTAAATCCCGAGCCGCAGGCAAGTGATTTACGAATTCGAGCGTT
>BLFK01000259.1:846891-866891 GCA_014634185.1 Astreopora myriophthalma | reverse complement strand
TATGAGTCATGTGGTCGTGACTGCGTGATGCAGTTCTAGTGATTGTCCCACATTTCACCCTTGCTCACCAGAGTGTCCAGAAGCTCAGTTCTTAGAGCGTCCGACAATATCACGGGGGGTCGTAGGGTCAAATCCCATGTAGAGCTCGGATTTCTTCCGAGGTTCCATTTAATGTAATAATATCTATCATTGTGTAATTACGATTTCGTGACAATTTAACTCTTGCTTTCCCGTGCTTGGCCGTTCTGATTAGCTAGTAAAACCAAGTCGTGAATTACTTGGGTTATGGTCGACTGAAGGGCGTATACGTGATTGGCTGCGCAGTTACTTTCTTTTTGGTTTTATGACACTCTATAGGCCATTTTCGAGTTCACTTCAGCATGTCTTTCATGTCTAAGTGCAAACTCT
Source organism: Astreopora myriophthalma (assembly GCA_014634185.1). NCBI lineage: Eukaryota > Metazoa > Cnidaria > Anthozoa > Scleractinia > Acroporidae > Astreopora > Astreopora myriophthalma. Next base: position 866,483 of record BLFK01000259.1, on the reverse strand, counting down.
TTCTTATAGAAATGAGTATTTATTCGTAAAAGGGGATCAAGTGTACTCGGAACTGGCCAATCAAAAACTGCTCTAATGCAATGTAAAAGTTGTTGGAACAAAGGCGTTGATCATATTTAACCCGGGATAAGCGCTAACTTTGCATGGAACAACTTGGCCCTGATTGATACATCTCATATGTGTAGGAAACGATGTGCAAAAGTTTTCTTATCATTACTCGATGAAATCTATTTCCTCTACCTTGCAGGCACTAATACAGACAACAGTTCAGAGGTAAGATGTCTTCTGATGATGTTCTTCGATGAATGAATACCAAGGGCTTGAGCCAGCTCCTCAGCACCGAATGTTGGATCAAGGACTAAGACAGCACCGTGAACACCACTGTCCTGCAAGCTGTCTGCATATTCCTTTGAATGTACAAATAAAAACTAATATGTCCTTGCATACTCCTGCCAGAAGATCGGGAGAAACTTCGAGTTTGCGGATTAACAATACAAAGTGCGCTCATTTCACTTTTACAGTGAAATGCTTACAGTCATCTTTATGACTTATTGTTCAGTTGGGTTGGTTTTCTTTGTTCTTTTGAGGGGGATACATTCAATAACCCCTGAAAACTATAGACCGTCTGAAAAACTCGTGGCGGCTTCGATTGTAACTGGAAGAGTGGGGCTATAACAATGGCCGATAACAACAGAAAGCAATGCCTTCTATATACCCCCTGCTCGTATTCCCGAGCAGGCCGACCGAGTCCCCCACATGGGCCTCTTAAAAAATAACAAGAAAATAACTCAAAATCGGAGAATCGATTCAGAAGTTTCATTCCAAACGGAATAAATTTACGAAAAAAAAAAATTGATCACACTTATGTCCACACATGCACGCAACTAGATGCAGGCTCAATTGTGATATCCACCACCCGGTGTCCCATTAAATGTTTAGTGCCTATTTCTAACAATAAGGTTAGCCTTAGCGTTAGGGTTGTTTTAGGTTAGGGAAATGCAACTGTTTTTGTTTGCTTGACCAGCACAGCTTTGAGAGAAACTTTGTGACGTATATTGCCTGCATTTCTGGACACAAGTGATGTTGAAGTTGAGGAGAACAACAAGGGAACACTTTGTGATGTTTATCAAAATCGGCATGCATCTAACTACGTGCATTTCTTCCTGGATATATCTGTGAATTAGAAACTAAGAAAACCCCTCAGCAACTGAACAATACATAAGTTTTTTACCTTTCTCTCGGGGATATGTGATATATTCCCATGTGCCACAATGGGAAGTTATCACATATCCGCAAGAGAAAGGTCAATAACCTATACATTGAACAACACTTACACCCAAGTCTACCGAGCGACACCACTTTGCTACCCTCTCATTGGTCCACACAAGGGGATCCTGCTCGTCATCCTCGCTTTGTCTTCTTCGTTCCACCAACAACTAGATCATGGAGAGATAAATCCATTTTAACTTCAGAGTTTCATTGAGTAGCTATGCATCTCCATAAAGTGACTAATATCCTGTACATGAATAATAAGCGAAACTTTACACTTGTATATAGGCAAACCTTTCCTCATATTTTAAACCTGGGGAAGTAAGTACAAACGTTTTCGTTTGACTTAGTTTGCAAAGAAAGTCTTTGGGTAACCCTGCCTTAGGGGAACGAGATAAATAATGTAAACAAAGATTTGCTTCAAATGATAAATTTATCAGTAGTGACGTGGGCATACTCGGTAAAATAAAAAAGTCGTGTTTCGTCATTGTGGCAGTTACAATAACAACAACAAGAACAATAACAATAATAATGTATAATTTATTAGGACATTAATATATACATTATAATATATGATAATATAGTCTCATGACGTAGTCACTTGATGTTTCGACTGGTTACATTCCACCACTTGTATCAGGATGGTCGGCTGACATTGGCGAATTTCGATCCTAAATTGTCCCGTTGGGACAAGCTTAATCCAAGCTTAAGGATGCTTTTACAACTAGTGGAACAGGAATGGTGCAGTAGTGAGAGTGCTTGCCTTCTAGCAATGTGCCCCAAGTTTGAATCCTGGAGAACACAACATGAAGGTTGAGTTCCTTCTTCTTGTTCTCATCCTTGCCTGAGAAGTATTGCATTGAACACTCTGGTCTGGAAGGGTTCACCGCTCACATATATATTTTTTTGAGATTAGCTTTATTGGGTTTGACTTCCGAAAAAAAAAAAAGGCACTTAGTACAAAGACCCAAAAGGGCGAATGCGAACGGGACGCGAGGTCCCATGCGAGGCACTCCCCTATATGAAAAGTAAATAAATTAATAAATGAAAAAAGGAGATTTTTTTCTTTTTAAAGAAATACAGTAGCTAGAGATTGCAGGGGCAGGTTCTGATCATGGTCCAGGTACAGGTGTAGTCGGCATCAAAAGAGGTCCTAAGTAAGTGCATAAGATGAGCCATAATAAAGTTCTTGAAAGATTCCGGAGTGGAGAAATTTGAAGGCGGCGACAGTTTACACGTGAAGTTCCAGCGTTTAACAATTCGGTTAAAGTAGAACGACTGACAGGTGCTTGTTTTACATAACGGTGTTTTAAGACTGTAGGAAGGACTGAGCCTGGTACAGCCATGGCAGGCAAAAGATACAAAGTCTATCATGCCTGATTGAAGCTTTCTTCAAGCCTCCACTACAGTTACATGTATATTTGCTATAGCTGTGACAACCTAACCGCGAACCAGCAGTGCTTTTTTATGTAACTAGTCAGTATCACTGTACTACACGGCAAAGAGTCATCATTATCACTAACAAACATTCAGCAACAATAATTCTTATTCATCACTAAAATAACGTTTCTGTACCTCTCTGTTGAAATCCATCATGCGGAGCAACTTGACACCATGCAGAACGCTCATCTTAGAAAAGTGCAAAGGAAGAATCATAAGTTTCAAAACTGGAGATACAAAAAAAATTATGACGAATGAAGTACTCTTATCGAATCATGAACCTAGAAATGTCACAATGAAATTATGAAGCCACAGATTTAATTCATAAATGGCGCCTAATCAATTGTTGTTTTCTCGTTATGCTAATTTTTCTCACTAGCCTCATTTTAAACCCAAAATTCTTGTGAATTTTTTCAGGCTGACCAGGCTAGTGAGGAACATAAGCATAACGAGAAAAGAATAATTGATTACACGCCATTTATGAATTTGGTCTATGCTTGGTGTTTTATGGAAAAACCAAAAATTGTATATTCAGCTGATGTTTGTATCTATGTAAATACATAGGTCTCGTGAATGGTTTGAACCCAGCAGTCATCTCAAAACTTACCGAAGTACGATGGTCCGGGTGAGCATAGTCCTGAGAATGACTGCCGTTGATGGTAGTGGCTGACGTTTCGACAACCTGAGCGGAAGTCATCTTCAGAGTCAAGTGATGTTATTGGTCTGTCAAGTGAGCCGTGATGGCGTTGGCTGAGAAGACTGTGATTGGTGTGTTTTGAACCGTGTCAGTGTGAAGGTCTGTCGTTGTTGATCTGTTCTGTTGGTTTCATCAGTAAGTCGTTTGTAAGGTGCGGGTAATAGTTGACAACGGTTAAGTGGAGTTTGTTCTACGTTGGTAGAACACTGGTAGAAGTTAGTACAGTATGTTACACATTTAGCGGAGTCCAGACAATTTTGTGATTAGTTAGTATGTGGTGTTCAGCAATGTTGTTGTTTAGGTCGCTGTTTTTAGTCGCCCGTCTGCGTTCTGTTAGTCTTGTCTTCAAATTCCTGCCAGTCTCACGATATAAGTGGCTGGGCAGTCGCAGCATGAGATCTTATAAACTCCTCCTGGTCGGTCATTAGGTTCGTCTTCGTCTTTTACGTTTTTAAGTTAGCTGTCGTAAAGTGGTTATAGGTCTGTGAGCAATGCGGATGTTGTAAGGTTGTAGAATATATGCAATAGTTTCAGTGGTCTCGCGAATGTAGGATATTGTCGCAGTGGTAATAAGTGTGTGGTTTTGTTTAGAAACGTTAGGTTCGTTTTTCTTGTAAATGTTCTGTGCGAACACTTAACCGTTGTCAACTACTACCCGCACCTTACAAACGACTTACCGATGAAACCAACAGAACAGATCAACAACGACAGACCTTCACAATGACACGCATCAAAACACACCAATCACTGTCTTCTCAGCCAACGCCATCACGGCTCACTTGACAGACCGATAACATCACGTTTCTACCGACCAATGAGGTAAGACCAGAGTTCCTATATAAGAATCACTGGAACGGCTCATATCACTTGACTCTGAAGATGACTTCCGCTCAGGTTGTCGAAACGTCAGTCACTACCATCAACGACAGTCGTTCTCAGGACTAGACTCACCCAGACGACCGTACTTTGGTAAGTTTTGATATATAGGTCTGGCTGTCTTAGCGGACAATAGCAAAGTTCTTCCTGAAGAAATTAGTAATTAGTGTATGCTTGAGTGTGATGCTGCAGAGATGTTGCAGCTGAATTACTGAGAGTCTATTAATAGAGACCTTTAGATTGGAGTACAAGTTTTTCGTATTGAGCATGTGCATTAGGTTTGGAGGTAAAAAATTTTCCAAGTGCGTGTGCTTGCGACAAAAAAATCATACTCCAATCTAAAGGTTGCTAATATGGCATTTGTACAGGGTACAGGTCTCAAAAGAGTAGAGTAATGCACTCAGAATCACAACTAAGCCCAATCTCATGTATGTTCTACAGCGGTCAGTCCCTTAGTTTGCAAGGAGCTGCATGCAGCTTTCACTTCAGAATCTACCCCAGCATGAAGGGTGTCCCCTGGAGTAACTGTGGAGCAAGGATACTTGAATGAATTCACGACTTTGAGTGGGCTACCTTTAAGAAGGAAAATAGGCCTAGAATGGGGTTCTTTATCATTTTTCAATTTGTTCCTTTATTGTGTAAAACAAATCAATTACACCTTTCTGTGCATCTTGCCAGCATTAGATCACCGAAGACGATATACAAGGTGATATGCTCGCCTTCTGTTACCATATTTTGATATCAACTCTAAAGTTCTTGAACAGATACGCTGCAAAATTGAATATTTATGTCAACTATACCATAATTAAAAGCAACCTGTCCTCTTTGGCAACCTTAACAAAGTTTGCACGGAGTTTGTGTATTTATAACTACGATAACACAAAGTATCAAATACAAATTGAAGTGTTTTAAAAGAAGTTTTTGAAGTTTTTCACATCGCAGAAGCATCTTGATGGATGTCAACCTTGAATACCGAGAATGGTATTTTCCTGCATTTTACGGAAATAAGTAGAAAAATATGCTCTCATCAGCATCCTACGTTTGGCTTGGTATGCACGCTGAAATGTACTTGGCAGGAATATAAATAGGTGTGACATTCTTGGTCTCTCATCTCGGTCTTGCTTTGCAAGTGTTTGTTTGTTCGTCATTATGACTAAGGAGGAGCTTGTTCATTTTCAATCCAAGTATGAAGAAGCCATTCTAGATTGAGTCGATGCGAGCTTACAGGATCTAAAGAGAAGCATTTTGGAAGATCAAGAGGATTGCTTCCGACCAGTTGTGATAAGAGTCGGATCACTCTGATAAGTGGAAGAAAGTGGAATAGGCAGTTATGCTTGAGCGAATCTGTTGAAGTAAAGTTGGATTCTGCAATTGCTTCCACTGTGACTGGAAGTTTGATAAGGCTTAACAGGAGCTACAGGAAGGTAAGAAGCTTTTGGCCAGGTAAGCGTCAGATTTTTCAAGTCAGCTGACCAATCAGAGTGTGGATGGGCTATCGTTTCAGCATACATTACTGATGATGTTGCCCATACTTTGGGTGACGAATGGCATATCGCTAAAGCTGAAAAATATGCAAAGAAAGCTCTGTAATCTACAAAAGAAAATTCAAAACTAGTAATGCTGCTTCTCATGCTTCTACATTGCGTGCCTTTAATGACGATTATTCAGCCACCCTAGGTTTGTAAGGGTTCCTTTCTTCACAGCAACTTCAAAAGAAGAGGAGTCTGCTTTGCCTGCCATTTGGAAGGACACTGGAGGAGTACCTTCCCTAACCTCTTCAATCCTTCCCTCAGATCAGATAAGCCAGGATTTTAGCCTTCACAGCCTTTCTCTGCTCTCAGATTTCATAATTAATCGAACTTTATCCTCAAATTCAGTTTCTTGAGTCTTGTCGCAACCGAAGTGTTCTGCAAGCTTGTCTCGGTGACAGGCATGTAGAATTCTCTCCTGCTCTTCTTTGTCATGCACCCATCTCTTTGGTTCAGTATTCTCATTTGCGACGAAGTTCAGCACACCGTCGTCCAAGGGAAATTATTTGCGCCTTCTCTTCTAGGAAGCAACAAGCCGACACTAATCTAGAGCTTTCGTTCACCCTTGCCATTTTGTCAAGAAAAATTTGAAGGAGGCACCGCTAAACAGCTGCCAAATCTGAAAAGCTATTTCAATGCAAATGATGCACGACTCTGATTAGCTCAGAAAGGCCTTTACCCAGTCATTGATTGATTATACTTCCACATGTGAAAACAGCTTTAAGCCATTCTGATTAGCTGCATCAGCCTTTTTCACATGTGAAAATAAAGCGTATAGATTTCCACAAATGAGCTTTATGGAATGAAATTCTCATGTTACGTGTAATTAAAATAGGTGTCACATTTAGGGATTTTCATCTCAGCCTTGCTTTGCCACTATTCGTGTTTGTTGCTGCAGTTGTTGTTGTTGTCCTTATAATTATTTGTACATTACTCTGTGTATTTCTGGCTTCCCTTGTTGTGTTTTGCAGACGTTTTCTGCTCGTCTATGAGGGAAAGTTCGCCGGATTCAATGATTCCATCCCCCTGGTCAACAGCACCCTATCTACTTCAGTGGAGTCCCTTTCAGAAGTGGTGCTGGCTGGGAGAGCGCCTAGGACCTCTTCGAAGTATTGTTCCACCTAAGCAAAATGGAAATCCTGGGCCCTGCTTTACAACTTATGACCTCTTCCGCCTGTGTCTCCGGTCAAATTCACTTGGCTCTTTTCCTGCAGTTTTTTATGTCAAATGCAAGACAGCCTCCTCTCTGGAGTCGGCTTTCCACAATTTACCATGTGTATATCATCTTGTCGGTGAACAATCTCCTACAGAACATCCATTGCTGCAGCATGTCGTAGCTGATGCCCAGTTTAGTAGTTTGCCTGCTCCCTGTACTTCCACAAAGGAACCGATTACAGGTTCCCAGTTGGAGCAACTTGCAGCCCTTCCAGTAGGCCCTTCTGCATCACTTTATGACCTGTGTTCTTTTGCATTTATGCCTGCAGTCTTTTGCTGCCTTTCTTAGATGTGATGAACTAGAAAAACTACATCGACCAGAAAAGATGGATGATGACATATTACAACTCTTAAATCTAGTGAAACTGATCAGTGCTGAGATGGAGCCTGGCTCTTTGTGGCTTCTTCCCAAAAATCGACATGTCCTGTTTGTGTATTGCATAGTTATTTAGATTTGGCTAAACTGAGTTCAGATAGCCCTCTTTTCTTTCAGCTTTCCAAAACCAACCATGGTCATAAATGAAAGGCCAGAGGCTTAAGTTACACTAGGTTTATGGAATTAGTTCTAGAGGCGTGTTAAGACATTGTGCTGGACACCTTTTCTACTGGAACGGACACTCTTAGGAGTGGTCGTACGTCTGCTCCAGCGTCTCTGATCATTTATCGAAACTACTTCGCCGTTGGTCTCATAACTCCTCCAAACACGGCTATATAGAATACTCTTTCTTGTCCCACAGGTCTGTTTCAGTGGCCCTAGGCCTTAAGTATTCATTTCTGCCAGATTTTCATATTTGCCACGATAGCAGTTCTCTTTAGTCGGTCTAACCCAGGAGACCTTTTTCTTGAGGGGGTGCAGCTGGCCTGGGGTTTTCCTCCTTGGAGTAATTGGGCGTACAGGGAGCAATCACCAGAAAGCATGTGAATTTTCAAGGACAAAGCATAGCTTCCCATTTTTAGGAAATTGCTTAGACTATAAGACAAAGGTTATGAGAGGACAAGCTAAGCGCGATTAGAGCAAGTTGATCTCACTAACTGCATGGTTACACAAGAGTCTGTGTTTCTTCAGCAGTGTATTTCATTTTAATGTAACATGATACTTCATGAAAGCGATGGAAAAACAACAATGTGCGTGCTGAGGAAAGATCTCCAATGTCTTGTACATTATGAGTAGCCAGTATTTTTTTGAGCCCTTGGGTGCACTGATTGCTTTCATTCCATTTAATTGCAGTACAGGTGATGAAATTATATGCATTAGTGATGATAACGTTGTGAGTCTGGATTCACCTGTTAATAGCCCAGAGATGAAAAAATCAAAGAAAACCCAAAGTCCGAGGTACGTAGGTAGGTAGGTAGGTAGGCAGGTAGGTAGATAGATAGCTAGCTAGAAGAGTGCGTTATTTTTCGGTCACGTTATGGTGGTGTTGGTACCTCAGCAAATTAATTGATTAGATGCACACTGAATTACCTTCGAGAAATATGAAGGATACAATATGCTTTTTTTCAACAAGCTACTTTTGGGAAAATAAGTCGGCTCTTCCTTGCCTGTGTTTCATGATGAATAGCAACATCAAATTGTCCCTCTATTGATTGTACGATGTCTTATCGGACCCATAGGCTGCCAAATGCGTTATTGTCCGTCCCATAATTTAACAGTTTGTTTGTAAACCAAACAGTTATATTGCATCAAAAGTTTCGAAAATACACTTATTGTTGAATTGTTAATTCCCAAATATGTCTCCTTGACATCTTGCAGCTCTGTCAGCCCTTTGTTGCTTTCTTGCATTGCATTGTTAACTGCGCAATCTTCGTGAAGGCCTTTGAGCCAAAGAAATTTACAGCATCATCTTGAAGGGGCCTCCAAATGATAGAGTGTGCATAGAAAGACCCGTTAGAGTACAGCACAACGCTACTTTCGTAATTGATTTGGAATCTGTAAATATTGGTGATATTACAGCCGATGACAACTGTGTGTATGTATCGTGACCTTTAAAATTCCACAAGCTGCAGGTTGCAGCGGGAAAGGTTTCCAGTGCGGTGGAATGTCGTGATGGAACCACCGACCCAGCCAATGACATTTTTTGTCTGAAACGGCAGTATGGAACACCTAAAGGAACAAAGGAGAAGGCAAGTGTGCAATTCAAACGTATCATCTCAACAATAAAAGACGACCAGGGCCAATACCTACGTTATGCAGTAATCCAGTATTTCCTCAAAGACTCTCCAGAAGTATCTCTATGATGTTTTCCAACTTCTCATGGAAATTCTAAAGATGACACTAGAATGTTCTTTCCCACGTCAAGAAGCACACTGCAGTGTCTCAAAAACCACTGTAGAGAAATGAACCCCTCCAATGTTTACGATGCTGTTCATCATGACAATGGCGATATAATGGCTGTAAGAAGCACTTCCGAGGAACCTTGACAGAGACAAAAAGCAAGCATATAACAGTCGCCATGCAGTGTGTGCCAGATCTTCCTTCCAGAAAGACAAAATTCTTGAACTGCACAATCAACTTAGAATTTACCACGAAGAAAGTGGGAAAGGCTTCTTGCGCGAGGTCAACTTTACCTCATGCATGCCTTGCCTGAGAAGATCAACTGAACAACCTAGAACCTTTCTGTACAAGCTCTTCGCACTTTCCAGTACTCGGAGTTGATGCCACATTAAACTAGAAGACTTCTCAGTTGTAACCCTGACGACGTATAAGAACCTGTTGAGAAGCAGACGAACTGGAAAGCACCCGGTATTCTTGAGACCTGCCTTAATGCACAAGTCACGGAAAACAGAAAATTATTTGATGTTCACCCAAGCACTTGTCAGGAACAGAAGAGCTTTACTTCACGTAAAGGCGTATAGCATTGACAACGAGGACGCCTTACGCAATGCTCTCCTAATCACATTTGCCAACTTGATTCCTCGTCTGCGTCGCATCCATAAGAAGGAAAACATTGAACATCATCTCCATTCTGCAATGAAGGTCTCGCCTTACGCCAAGAGGGAAATAATCCACGATGTACTCAGCCAGATGGAAGGTTCCATCATGCAGATAGGTCTCTAAGACACCAATTCCGAGGATGCCTTTGACCAGAACTAATCACTGTTAGAGGCCAAATGGGAACAACTAGCCCCTGGATTTTATAGCTGGTTTCAGAGATTTCAGTGTGCCTATTTTAAGGAATGCATGATTTCGTCAGTGTGCCAAGCTGGACAGTTGGGTGAGGATTTCACAACAAACAACAACGCAAGCTTGCGAGAATTTTGGTGTGAAACAATGGACTGGCTTTGAGAAGTCCTCCTGGCATGACTTCATCAACAAACTAAGAAAAAAGGCAGAATCACAGATTAGAGAGGAGGACAAAGCACTGTATGGCAGTGGCGAGTACGAACTGGATGAAAAGTTTCAGTTCCTACAGCTCGACCACATCACCATGCGCACAGCGTGTCCACATTTGAGAAGGTGTGCATCCCAAAACATGTGGCCCAGAGTGTACCATCGCACTCAGAAGTAACTCATTCCCTTGCAAGATAAGAAGTTTCCGAGTCATTGCAGCAATTATCAGGGTACCGTCTCGTCCCCATTTGCTGAAAACTACACAGACCGAATTAATGAATACCCCTTTTAATGTTATGAGCGCAGCTCGAGGAAATGAAAATGCCAGAAGTGTTGCCAGCCTATATGGCCCTCCACACTATGTTGAATGATTTACGAATGGTAGAGTTCCATGCGATAGCAAGTGCTTTAACTACAAATCAGCTCGGATTTGTACAAGGTTATATTGAAAGTTTCCTTCAGTGGAGACGCAAACTAAAGAAGGAAGCCACTCTCACTCCTATAGTTGTGTGAGAGAAAACCAAGAAAGCTGCTGGAAACAAATCGGGTAAGCCGGGCCAGGAAGTCAGGTTCTTACAGGGGACTCAATGTAGAAGAAAAAAGGGAACGAATTGTAACACCAAGCATCTCTCCAAAACCCTGGATGAGTTCAAACCACCCATTTGAGGCCACATGGAAGTGGCTGTACAACTGGACTGGGTTGGCGGGAACCCAGGGTTAGATGTTACCTTTTGCTTAATGTTTAACCTAGATCAAGTGAAGCTACGATCCTTGCAGTTATGAATGCAGTTTTAGCAATTGCGTAGAGAAGCCTAAAAAAATCCAGGACTTCAACGGGGTTTGAACTCGTGACCTCGTGCGACGCTCTTACCAACTGAGCTATGAAGCCACTGATGTTGGGAGCTGGTCATTTGTGGGCTCAAATGTTTTTGTGATGAATGAATCAAAGAATGAAATGATATATGAAATGAATCATATATTGAACTGCCGATATGAAATCAAGTACAGCTATGATTCTCGCAGTTATGAACGCAATTTTACCAGTTGCGTAGAGAAGCCTGAGTCCAGAATTTTTTCAGGCTTCACTACGCAATTGCTAAAATTGCGTCCATAACTGCAAGGGTCGTAGCTCCACTCGATTTCACATCCGCAGTTCAACACATGATTCATTTCACACATCAGTGGCAGTTGCCACTGTACTACAACTTGTTGTGTTGTGGGCGCATGCCCAACCAAGTGTGAATTAACGGGCATTTTTGATTTTATAACACTGTTCTGTCACAAGAGAACAAAAGATATTTCCATGATGACTCAACCGAAGAAAGGATGGGTCCACTTAGGCCTGACAACACCTATATTTTTTAAAATCTATCCTACTGTTACAAGTAACTGCGCAAAATAGCACTAATTCCATTCCATTCTGCTATATTAATCCATTCCATTCTGCAATATTCCGATACCACTCCAGTTCTTTCCGGTTCATTCCGGTTGACTCTGGTTCACTCCGGTCCATTTTGGTACGTTTCTGGTATCTTCTGGTCCATTCTGGTACCATTCCGGTATATTCCAGTACCATTCCGGTTAGTCCGTTCCGTTCCTGTGTTTAGTAACCCCTGGAAAAGCGCAGTTGCATATGCAGATGTGCTGAAAAGAGATATTAGGTTAGTGACTGTTGAGGAACTGAGAACTGCTATGGAGGACATGATTGGATGGAGGCAGTGTAAAGCGTTGGTGCCAGCAGGAGCTCAGCCTTACCTAACTTCTTTTCTTAAAAGTTCTGGCTATACTTTACAATAACCTACAGCACTTTAGTATAGCGTTCTTTGGGTGCCTGTTGATACAGCAGTTCTGTCTTGGTAACACTGAAGGGGCTATGTCATGCAATCTTAGACAATTTCATGACGCATCAGATGGTCATAAAATGACATGAATCGCAGGCGCATTTTCACGACAGAGGAAAAATGTCACGGGTCCGATAAAAAGTGGAACGGTTCTGATAATCACTGCCTCTTTGCAACAATTATTGGAACCATTCCAATTTTTATGGGACCCGTGTCATTTTTCCTATGTCGTGTAAACGCGCCTTTGAATCACTCCAGAATATGGTCACATAGCCCCTTTGATTGCTTAACCAAAAGATGTGGTTGAACATCTGAAGAAGCATAGGGAATATGGAACCAAAGCAGTGGTGTCACCCACAGCAGGTCATGAATACACTTTTGTCTCATCTTGCGTTGTTGAGTGTAGGCACGCCAGATTGAATGTTCCACGATCAGATTGTGTGGGTATACACCCTACTCGCCAGGTTAGTGCAGATGTCTTCGAGTACTGTTAGTAGGGAGTGTGTGGAGAGGGTAGGGGCTAAGGCACAGCCATATTGAACTCTGTCAAGTATATGGATATCAAAGGACTGAGATGTTTCCCTCCTGACTGATACCATTGCTTGCATTCCACTATGGAAAAGCCTTAATGAGGGCAAGCAGATCTGGTGAACAACCAAATTTCTCAAGGATTTGCCATAGCCATCGTGGGTCAAAACCTTCCAATCGGTAAAGTCAATAGAGACCAAGACACCACAGAGGAACATGATGTGCTCAATTGGCTTTTCCTGGAGCTGACGAAGTGCAAGGATGGCATCAGTGGTTCCACGATTGCTGCAAAAGATGCACCGGCTTGACAGTCTCTGAAATTTGATGGAGGCAAAGGAGAGCAACCTTTGCTGGGATGTGATAGCAATGAGATTTCAATGTGATTACCACAAACGCATTGGTCGCCTTTTGTTTGAAGATGGTAATAATTGTCGCATCTTTAAAGTCTAGAAGCAAAACACCTTTTTCCCCAGCAGGTAGTCATGGAGAACAGTCCTCCCCTCCCCTGGTCAGCATTAGAAACACAGGGGTGAGGTAGATTTCTGCACCTGCAGTAATAACAATCGCCACTAAACCCCTAACCCCACCCCTGACCATTGGTAACTGAATCTACCTCACTCTATGTGATTTAATCCTAACCCCACCCCCCCTCCAAAAAAAAAAGGCTCTTGAAGATTTCAACAGGACTCCATTCTGGAATCCGTCCATTAAACTTAAAGGATCAGCAAGTTCGTCTTTGGTGGGTGGACAATCCAGTTCAAGGCGTATAAGGTGCTGCTTTTATTGGCAGCACGTTCAGTCCAAAGCTGCAATAACTCAGGGGTAATGGAGTGCAATATGCACGGGCATTACATTGTGTCTAAAAACCTAACCTATTTATGCTCTTTCTCTTCTTCATGGTAATCTCACAGCCGTCAGTTATTGTTTACAAATTGTGACAGTATGACCCCGGTTTTGATTTTTGCTCAGAATTTGAATGTAAACAGACAGACTAACAAAACTGAACCCAAACAATACAGTAACTATAGCCTCAAGGTTTTTCCTTCAATATAGATTATACAACTGATGTCCAAGCAAATTCCAAAATATCTCACCTGATGGAATTTCTTGTTGATGTTAAGGTATTTTTCCATATCTTTTTTTGTCAAAACATTCAACAGCCTGCCATCAATCATGTGAGACTCAAATGCAGAGGAGTACTGCTTAAGTCCCAGGTCCTTAATCCACACATGGGATACCCAAAGGTGATCCATTGACGAGATCTCTGAGTACTTTCTAGAAAGTAAAAAATTTTTATGCAGAAATAATAATATTAGACTACAAGTAACTACAGGTTAGACAGTGCGGGCCTGAATGCACTTGAAGAGCTTTTGTTTAAGATGTTGGGAATGGGCAGAAAAGATAGCAATGCATGCCTTGTCTGCAAAGAAAATACTTGAAAGACCACTTTATAGAAAGTGTGACAGAAAATTGGCGTTACTTTCGATTCTCACCAACTGATCTAGGCAATCATAGTTTTCAGCTCTTTTCGTCATATCACCCTCTCCCGAGAGTTTTGTCAAGTTAGCTAATTAAATATTCAAGGAAGAAAATGGCGGCCGGTCGCAAAGGAATGTTTATTTGCTCAAAATTGAGGCAAAATCTTTCAGAGATGGAAGTCAGGACATTTGTGAGGATAAAGAGAGTAATTTGGGACCATTTGCTGGCTTTTAAGGGTGAAATTATCCAGAAGCAAGCTTTATTTTCGTTTCCGTGCGTTGAATAATTATCGTGTTGTTATGCTGTCTGTTCTGTTTTTTCTTTCGTTCTCTTTCCCAGCCCGCCGAGGTCATTTTTTTCGTCCAAATCACGTAAGGAAAGTTCGGTAAACATGTTTAGCTCTCAGGCAATAATTCTGGGATTTTTTTACCAAAACGTCGGCTTGTGTTGTTCGTGTTTTTCGGTAGCTATGGGCGACCGTGGTTACTTCGTTGAGTCAAGCAATAACGCGAGGCGAAAAAAAAAATTCTTATTAATTCTGGTTTTCTTCCATTTCGCTGAAATCTTAACATGATAAAGCTGGATTGTGAAGGAATAGATTGTACGTTTACCGATGTGTGATAGCTATTAACTCTAAAGTGTTATATCACTTCGAAGTTAGGGTTTGTGAAGAGATTTTTGCAAAGCGTGGGTTTGGCCCCTTCGGCGTAATTAGAGATTTTTTGTTGACCCTAAAGGCAAAAATATCCGTTAAAGGTCATTTCACTGACGATTCAAATGAAGATAAATTTATATATGTTCCGAGCTCAAGTTCTCGTGAAAAAAAAAAAAAAAAAAACATTTTCATTCGACGAGGGCTGAGTTTTTAATTTGTTTCCCACGAAAGCTTGAGATCCCATGTGACAAACTGTCGTGATAACGTCAGCAAAAATGTACTTTGATCTTCCATGTGACAGAAGCTGTTGTGATTGACACATTTTTCGCAGTCTGATCGTTCTTTGTTGCAGAACAAATTTTCAATTTCCGGTTTCAGCGTCCCTGTTATAAACGTGGCGCGCACGCCTAATAAGCAATCCGCTGGTCACTGTCAAGACTAGGGTTGCGGGCATCTCTTGGGCCCGCAAAAAAGCACTACAAGAGTGTTTAGAGAGGTAAGAAAATGTAGTCAACTGTCCATTTCAATGTAGATCAATAATGTAAAGTGGGGAGTCTGTCAGGTGAGTGGGCCCTATGGAGCATGGTTTTGATGTAAAAACAGCAGGGGCAGGCCTCTTCCCCTGATCTGCCAATGATTAAGTGTAGCAATTTCCTCCTTTCAGTACTCAGTGGTCCAAAACCCTTGCACTTTTGACAAGTTTGCTCTTTGGAGAGAAATGATTGTCACATAACTTATTTTCAAGTTGGGAGGGATGATTTGCCATGTTATTTGCCAGTTTTTCCTGTGTATCAACAAGTACCATCATACTAACCTTGTGGCAGGTTCCCTGTAATCTTCAATTGCCAGCCTGAGTTTGCGTCGGTGCATGATGTTTGCAATGCCAAGTCCAACTTCAAGCTCGGCATCAGTAAGCTCCAAAAGTACCTTGCCACTCTTGATGTTCTCATAACACATCTGCGAGTACATAGACATCTGGCATTCTACCTCTAGCCAAGCTAACACCATGTTAGCTTTCCAACACACCATGGGAATATCTTTGTGTAATTCCCACACTCGCATCATTTCAGCAAAACTACTACAGGTTGGGAATTGATCCATATTGTTGATGTCTGGATATTCTGTTACTAAAGAACAATTAAAATACATTATAAGGAATGCAAAAAATGCTGATTCCACTTTCTCATGTGTTTTGCAGTTTTATAATAAGCAGACAGCCAACGAACACTTGAAGTTCATTAGAAACAATTCTCAACTGCTGACAAGTGCTGCAAAAATTAATGCTCAAGTTTGACAAAACTAGCTACCACAATCAGGGACAAAAGTGTTGAGAGACATTTCAGTGAAACAAACACTTTTTCACCAAGGGGTCTCCTTTCCTAGCTGAAAAGAAAAAAAAACACCTTTTTCTTCCATAGCGACCACCTCAGCTCCCCCTTTTTCAATGTTGAAGCACACTTTGTGGACACTGTCAAGTGTTTGCAACATTGAAATGGGGGGAGGGGGACGCAGTATTAGCAGTGAGGATGGGATAATTCACGTGTTGAACGAGAAGCTTTCTTTTCGGGCAGTGTCTCTACTGATTTTGTCCCTGACTGCAGCTTATTTCAGAGCATTACTTTAACTTCAGGGTTGATGTACTCTTTCAGCCCAAAGATTCATGGACTTTTTGAGCTCTTTCAAGGAACACATTACCAACCCTTTTGAAGTTTTAAGGCATTATCCTTATTAAGGTAGAAGGACACACAAAGTAGGAATAATTATTATAAAATAATTAGCATAGTATGCGCGCTCTCATTGGTCAATAGCTGTGTTTAGATGAGAGTATGTAAACACGGTTGTGACATCACACGAATTTTGATTGGTTGTGTTGTCAAACGCACGTTTTGATTGGCTGGTAGGAAATATGAGCATGTATCAAGAAAACCTGTTTCAATAAAGAAGTAAAACAAAGAGCATTCCTTCATTTGTCGAATTATTTGTTAGAAATATTTTATAAAAGCAATAGAGGCCTTTTTTTCTGTGTTTACATAGCCTCATGTACACACTCGAGGGGTTGGGAGAATTCTCGACAGTTATGCAAACCCTCGACTGCATCTCGGGTTTGCATCACGGTCTCGAATTCTCCCAACCCCTCCTCGTGTTTACATGAGGCTGTGTAAACACGGAAAAAGTCCTGTATTGCTTAAGTAGTCCCTACATATATGAAGTAAAAAGAACATTTGAAAAAAAAGTAACAATTTTTATATCACACAGTAGGCAGAATGATCACGATTTTCAAGAAACTAGGCACACACAGTCACCATGATTGCAATGTGGTATGGGGGTAGTTTTTGGAATGTCGAAGTATCATCAAAGAGAAGAAATTGAGCAAAGAAACTGACAATTTGTTATTCAAAGGTAATTAACTTGCATTACAGTAGAGGGTGAGTGTGCATGACTCCACATGGTAAGATGGCTTTTCCGAGCTCTCTCTCTTTTTCTCAATTTTGATGCACTAGTTTCAAACTTTTTAGCTTGGTTTATATCAAAGCTTATTTATAAGCAAACAAACAAGATCTAAAACTAAAAAACAAGAGATGCCACGCAACTCCAGTGCCGATTCTTCAACTAAACTCGATGACATCCTCGCCAAGATGGACGTCCTGACCCATGCGAAGGACCAAATGCTATGCAAACTAAACAAGGTTGAAGAAATACAAGGTACTATAGTAAAGGACGTCAAGGAATTAAAGAAAGGTATTGCAGCTGCAAACCTCACAATTCAGGAGTCGGAGGCCAAATTGGAAGCAAAAGCGGATCAAACAGAGGTTGACACTCTCCAGAAAGATGGAAGACCTTGAGAATCATTTTAAACGCAACAATATTGTTGTCTGGGGTATCAGGGAAGGATGTGGAAAATTTTTTTCTTCGATGGAAGAATTTATTGAGAAGGAGCTCTTTGTGAATCACATGGAATTGGATGATGGAATTGAGGTATGACAGCGCATAGAACCACCACTCAACGCAATCCATCAACTTCTGATAATCCGAAGCCGAGGCCAATTCATGTTTATCTTCTGCGATATATAGACAAACTATACATCCTCAAGAATGCTGCACCAAAGTTGAAGAATAACAAGTATAAAGACTACTCTATCTTTATACCCGATGATGCTTCCAAAAGTGTTCCAATGGAGCGTGCTGAACTACGAAAAAAACATTTATCACACAAAAAAGAAAGGAAAAATGTGCTTTAATTTGCCTTTATTCGGTGGAGTGTTCCTGCTCAAATATTCTAAAAAGAAGATGGTGCAGAAACATTAAAATAATTTTTACTACCGACAGCATAATCTCTTTTTAGCTGCCCATTGATATCTGAGTCAAGTTTGTTTTGTTATGAACACCAAATTTGTTCTTACTTACTTAAAATGTTAGCTAAGCTTGAATAATTATTGTATGAAACACATGTTCTCAATAACATCCGTTCTACTGGGAATAACTAGCCTACAGTTTGTTGATGAATAGCTCTAATTTCAAGCCAGATAGTCTGAAACTAATTGAAATGATGCAAAGCAACCTAGCATTAATCAAAATTTTGCAGTTTTTCCAGAAACCCCTTTATGCCCCTAACTGCAAAAATCATCCCCTGAACTCCTCCCTCTTGACTTTCTGGCTCTTCAACACCTCTCTCCACACTTTAGAGGCAACGGCAAAGCACCATTAATAAAGTTCACACAAGTTACCCTTATCCGCACTAATGAAAACACACATACTAGGGCACCGGCACGTGCGCACGATTTGCACCTCTCCTTTCTGACATGCAGTGGCAGTGAATCTCACTCTCAAGTGCTGTTGTTGTTAATTTTACTCAGTTCACTTACGAGATCCAACTGGAACAAGCACACTGGACTGGCTGCGAATAAGTTTGGATTGGACACTGTCCACTCCACGGTCACCTTTTGCAGAATGCCGAAGATGACCCTTGCAATCTGCTGAGACAGCAAAACGAGTCTGGTTGCACAATAGTCATCTCGATCACGTGGGCAGATGGTTAATGTCATGTGAGATTCCTTTACGGTGAAAATTCTGTTTCCAAAATTAATGAAATATCGGCTCAGTGCATGGATTACAAAGAGAAATAAATCCGCCGAATTTGAATTAAGATAATCAGTTCATGCTTGCCAGCACGGGCAAGAATTAGTCTCATGTTGTTGGCAATGTCTTCGCCATAAACCTTGGCAGAACTCAAGTGCTGCAATACATCTTTTCTCTTCCGTTTGCCAGAGATGTACAAGCTACAGCAGACCAATGATGTAAAATTTGGCCACATCCACCCTTGTCAATTACGAGCGATGTAAATGAACAAGACGCATTCGGCGATAAATACTAAACAACAAGAAAACTGCTGAGACATGAAATACTTTGTCTTCACCTGACTTATGTCAGCTATCAGGTGGCTACTGGGTAGCGCTAGGAGACCCATCACCAGCATTCCACCTGGATAATGTCATTATCGTTCTCAAAGTTTGACTTGAGAAACAAGAATGCAGTTTTAAAAGTAGTATTCTACATAGTGCTTTATCACAGTTGTTCTAATTTTGGTGTATACGATTTTATTTGAGCTCAAATACTTGTTGGTACATGTGTGCGACCGACTGGATTAGTGGTTTCAGTTTTCATGTAATGCAAATATAAACAAGGCATTTGAATGGTGCTGCCACACACGTTGCGGTAGACAGACTTGAAGGAA
>BLFK01000259.1:821891-841891 GCA_014634185.1 Astreopora myriophthalma | reverse complement strand
TCGACATCTTTTTGAGTGAACTGCAAGCTAGTTTTCATCTCTTGCACATCCTTCACCACACTGTCAATCCTCAAAGTCAATGAATGAATCTTTGACTCAAATAGCGACTTTAATGTGAATTCCTGCACCTTTAACAATTCGTGAACGGTGGCTAGAGTTACGTAATCTCCTTCGGCACCATCCGGCACCGACGAATCCTGTTCAGAATCTAGAGTGGCTGCGCCCTTTGATTGATGTTTTTGTGTTCTTCCCATTTCTTGAAAACGAAGATTAATAAAAGAGCTACCTCTTATGAATGAACCACTTGCTAATAGAGCAAATTACACGAAAGAAAACTAGAATATTTGGTATATGTTTGCGGATCTGTCCATGTCACGTCCACACGCCATTGATTTCATGCAGTTAACATCATATAATTATAGGACCATAATAAATATTTCCCCATAGTATTGAACCATATGTTTTTAGTGTTTCTTTAGACAAAAATTTCTTTACTTTAGCCAAAATATTTCTGTTTTTACTAATCTTGGAGCAAGTGTGTTCAATGTGGTTGTGCCAAGATAGATGACAATAAAAAACTAAAGCAAGGTATTTTACATTAAAGGAATGATCTAAGGGTTGACCAGCTATAGTTAGAGGAGGATAGAGGTTGGAGTTGCCTTGGCTGAAGTATTATGTATTTAGTTTTACTCAGGTTTAATGTTAGTTTGTTTCCACGTAACCACTCATATATATTGGGAAGTTCAATATTAATATGATGAAGTAAACTATCAAGGCTCTTACCACGTGCAGTTAATGAAGTGTCATCAGCAAAAAGACATGTAGAATAATAAGTAGTGGCATTGATAAGATCGTTAATAAAGCTCAAGAAACCACCCCATTTTGCCATCTTTGCTGGAGGTACGATTAAAACCATTAGTGTTTAATGCCATTGATGCCATTATGAAACAATTTCGATAACTGAATAGATTGCTTCAGAGTATAAATGGCTTTACTCTGGTCCAAGAAGGGTGCTACTGCAAAATCCTCTTTATAGAGACCATTGGTAATTTCTTCAATGAGGTCAACTAAGCAATCAGTAGTGTTACTTCCTGGACTAAAACCACACTGATTAGGAACAAACAAATCATTAAAGGGAAGTGAACAGTTGGTTGAGAACACATTTTCCCAAAATTTTGCTCAATTCAGGGAGTACAGAAATAGGTTAATAATTATTACAAAGTAACTGGGAACTTGTTTAAAAATTGGGACAACCTTCGCAACCTTAAGGCAATCAGGAAACTTCCCTTGGGTCAAGGATAAGTTTATAATAATTATAATTACGTTCCAGGCTTACGGATTTCTAATGCTCAAGTTAATAGCCAAAAGGGTGGACTTTATCAACACCAAAAGATTTAATTCTGTCAAGGTTTTCTAATAACCGAAAAACCTAAACTTCACCGACTACACTGACGTTAAACTTGTGTTTATACTACAAAGCAGCTCTCTTTTACACTGTAGTTTGGTGAAAGTTGCACTGGGTAATGGTAACAAAGCTAATCCCACCCATGCATTGGTGAAGATAAGTATTATGTACTCACAATGTGAACCGTTAATTGGCTAGCATTGCTGCTGAGGGCAGATTTTAGTTTTCACTCACTCATGTATAACTAGAGGAAGTATTTTTGCTTGGGCATATCCTGGAATAGGAATACTGGTGGAAATAGTTCCTTAAAAACACACACAGTTTTTTGAGTTCCAGGAATGCAAAATGGATTGCCTTGTGATTTCTTTCTTACCTTGAACAATTGGAGTGAGTTCAAGTCTCCTTTGCTTTCCTTTAGAGAAAAACCTTGAGAATGACGACGAGCGCACCTTTTTCTTTTTCCCTGACTCAGGTACTTCTAAGTTGTTATGAATACCAAACTCAAAAACTTCATGTTCAGGGGAGAGGACAGCTTGACTCACATCAGACTGTGAATTTGAGGAAGCTGAATCAACTGAGTGGTGAACAATATCCTGATAGGAGTCTAAAGTAAAAGAAAGGGTTGTACAGTTAACTTTGCACAAAAGTTTCAAAGAATAATCGGTGACAAAGAATCTTAACAGCTCCAGTTCCCTTGAGGAGGCTGGAACTTTCCACACTTTCAAGAAACTTTCTTGTTGGAAGAATAAAAATGACACTGCTACACTGTATGACGTAACAGCAATGTTATAGTACCAAATGAAACATCAATTATTGCCAACAAGATGCAGTCATTATTGTGATGTAATACCTTACCATGGCAACAGGAGCGCCCTGCAAAAACACCCTACATTTTGGTTTTGGCTTTAGTTGCTCATTATTTCAAAATGAACTCTGTGATCTCATTTTTTATTGCTTGAAAGTAATCAGCATGCAATGGAAGTCTCTGCAAAGTTCTAAAAAAATCTCTGGAGTGGATTCAGAGCCACCTTAAATGTTAAAAAATTTGACATCTTGTATAGCAATAATTGGCGTTTCATATGGTACCATTGCATTGCTGTTATGTGATACGGTGATGTAGTGTAAACCCTTCTAATAAGAAAGTCTCTTGAAAGTGTTGAATCTGGTTCGAGCCATCCTAATTGAAAACCATAGAGATGTAGTGTACAAATAAATACCAAAGCAAAAATTGTATGAGGTATACTCTAGCATCTCTTTTAGCCAATTTCTGATTCAAAGGTCTTTGAGCATCATTATTTATAACGCTGATAAGAAGTCATAGGCAGCCATGATAAGGCATACCTAGCGCTTCATGCGACAGAAGTGCGTGCCTCTAGGGCAATCTTACCAGAAAAAAACCCTGCTTACAGCTGTTTGTGGCTACTAGCAAGCATAGTACTAGGTTTTCAGATTATGCTTGTGTGAAAATGTCTCAGGCATTCCACAACAACAATGATATAAACATTGGAATCCCCTTTGATGTACACACCTAAAACTCTTACAATACCCAATAATTGAAGGGGTGCCTGGAAAAAAGCCCTAATTGACTAATGATAAATTGTTAGATTCTCCTTCCAAATTGTTTTTGTATTCACTTGTATGAGAAAACGAGAATTTGTCCTTACATCAAAAATCACTTAGAGCCTTATTCCACGCACCCCTTCAATTATTTTACTCAAACTGGAAAACGAACACTTGACAAGTTTTTGCAGTGGCATTTCGATGACAATTCATCAGCAGTAATTGTACAATGAAAAGAAAGTAGCTGGATGAAGATTGCTCTCTAGTCACATAATACAACTGGACATTATACACACAAAAGGTAGGACACTCATTTCTGTTCATGTAAAGATGTTAATAGATTGTTTTTCACATTAAGTGTGATGTTGGCCCGATAGCCTAGTGCTCACCACTATCACTTTACATTCAAAAGAGTGCGGGTTCAAATCCCAGTGCATAGACTTCAACAAAGTTCCTTTCCAAAGGTTCCTAAAACTATCATAGATAGGAATCAATATAATTGATTCACATTATAATAATGCATGCATAGAGAAATTGCAAGAGAAAGAAAAAGAATAATATAAGATTCAGAACCAAAACCTCACCTCTAGCCTTCGGCTGGAGCAATAAAACACTGCACTCTATGTGACATGGGTCCGGATGTCCAGGAAGGAGAAACAAAACTAAAACTAAGAAAGGCTCTACACACAAGCCCCTTCCCGCAAATATAACAATTTCTATGAATAAAACTAATCCTTATTTATACAGCTTAAAACTTACTTAATGATACAAACTATAAGCAACTTCAGAAAACTAATCTTACTTAAACTCACTTAATTAAATAATAATACTTAACACTAAATATTTACAATTAAAACAGCTCAGTTCTTCTAATTTGTTCTTGCTTCAACTGCAACAACCAACCTAGTCAGTCTGAAGTAAATGTGGCAACCCATGGTAATGCACAGAACTATTTCGTTCATAATGAAGGGCAGCCCTGCAAATCAGGTTAGCACCAGGAAAAGATTTCAAATTTTTTTACTTGGTCTGACCTAATGAATTACTTGCATTTAAATTTCAGACTCTGCAATTTGGATTTCTGCTCAAGTGACAACAGATATCAAGGAAATGTGGCCTGAAAATGTCTACAACGTTTTTGCCTGTAGGCTCTCTGGATGCTCCAGTCTAAGTACGGAAGAACAGGGATGACTTCAGGCTGCAGAAGATGCCAGAAAAATGAAGAAACGTGACAAGTTTGGATGTTACCGTAAGCCCACACTACTGGTATATTCCTCAGCAGTTGAGGCAGACCTACTTCAACAGATGTTGCTTTTTTATCACAGCTATGTTCAAAGAAATGAAGTTCAAACAATGATTCTTCAAAATGTGTTTGCCACTGCCTTCTTTCTCGTGAGTTTATTGCTAATCAAAAGCTGATCCCCCTTATTGGTTTTTTTTTAGAATGTTTTGGGAATGTCCCAGCTAAAGCACTTCTCCCATCGTTCTCAGGGTTCTGTCGGAGAAATCTATTTAGCTCTTGGTGAAACTGTGAAGAAAAACCTTTTGGAAAAGGCAAGGAATGCAAAAAGCTTTGGCATACTGATAGATGAAGTTACTGATATGTCAGTGTCATCACAGTTGATCTCTTTCTTGCAGTTTTGGGATGAAGAAAGCTCCTCCGTTACACAATGTTTCCTTCTTCTCAAAATGTTTTGGAGGACTTTGCTAGTTGCAACTCAGAAGCCATTGCAGAGCTGGTAAAGAAGCAATTGTCAGCCTCTGGATTGGACACCCTTAAACTGATCAGCCTGTCCACAGATGGGGCTAGTGTGATGGTTGGAAAGACCAATGGGGTTGAAGTAAAGCTAAGACAAATTAGTGATAAGCTTCTAAATATGCTTCTATATTGTGTCTGTCACCACCTTGCACTGGTTTGTACAGACAGCTGTGAGGAACTGAAGTTGTCAAGGAAGTGGAAGGCTGAAGCAGCATCTTCCTAATGTCTTTCATGTTATGTAGCAATGCCTTGCCAGAGAAAGAAGCAGGTGCAATCAGCATTACAAAAACAAAGTTTTTGTAACGAGTAATCATGTTTTGAATGCCCTAATGGATGTCTCCATCAGTGCTGCAGAAAGTGGAAAATGTGCTGGTGTTGATAAAGCTGTCAAGGAGTACTGGCTAAAGCAGAGGCCATGGAGAAAGTTGAAAAGTGCAACTGCTTCATCCAAGCCTGAAGTCAATTTAGAGTCATCCCAGGTCCAGGTATCTGAGGGGGAAACCCTAAATACACCATGAAGACTTGGGAGAAAGTGGTGATGGGGAAGGAGCTGAAGATGCCACTCATGAAGAAAGCCTTCATGCTTTTCAAGCTGGAGAAGCAACTGCTGCCACTGCAATTGGCCTTCCAGAGTCTGATATGGATCAAGACTCTGCAACTGAAAGTGGCTATGGAAGTGACGAGTTTTGACAAACATCATCATAATCCCTTCAGTGTTTTCATAACTTCCTTTAGGAGCACTACAAAATGTCTGAAGTAATAACGTCTGTGAACTTTCATAGGCAAAGCGTAAGTGTGGTCAGCTTCCTAAATGGCAGGATTTGACTGAAGAATTCATTAATTATACAAGAAAAATAATATAAAAAAATTTTTTGAAACAGCAACTCTGTATCCTTAATTCCTGCTGCTTAATTCCTACACCCCTGGCCTATAGCTAGGGGGGTCTTTCACCCCCAGTGCCATCGACTTTTAAGTAATCTCCACCTACTTCAAAACTTACTGACAACCCTGGAGTTGAGCAAAATTACCTAGTTACTGCACAGCCACATATGGAAAAAGCCATTAGATCGCCTCAATATCGCCCACACACAATGGAGCTAATATTATATATAGAGCAAACGCATTGCAACTAAAAAACCTGACATTTTATCAGTTGATATTCTGCTCACCCTAGACCAATACTCGGCAAACACTTGTGTCCTTGTATAACTGAATATAATGAATGATACTGTCACTTCTCTGTCAAGGCTTGACCACTAAACTTCCTGATATTGTTGGATCTGTTGACTAATGCCCAATTCATACCAAACCCTAAACATGTTTAAAAGCTGTTAAGTTAAAAAATCTTTTAAAATTGTTTCCTCTTAAATTGAGGTTTATTTGGTTTTGCCAGTCACAAAAATAGCACAAAAGCAAAATTTAAAACTTACCAGAAACTTCATATGTAAAATCAGTTGTTCAGTTGTCTACATGACCGATTTTCATTTTGTTAAATTGTCATAGTTAAATTAAAATTGTTGGTTTGAATGTAGAATTAGACCACATTTCACCCATACTGAAAGAACTACACTGGCTGCTGCTTAAATCTAGAATAGAGTCCAAGATTTTACTTTTCACTTTTAAAAAGCATATCACATAATTGGACCCAAATATTTAAGACTCTCTAATTGAGGATGTTCATGCAAAATCTTCCCAAAGTCGAATTTTTTTGCTCCCACACCAAGAGTTTGGTAATGAATTACAGCCCGACTTATTCCAAAATTCGAAAAAAATGGGGTGTCACCAACTTTGCTTGTAAGAAAAGACCAAGGGTAAAAACAAAAAAGTTCAATTTAAACATATTTAAACCCAGAATACCTACTTTAGCTGAATTAACTGACAGTTTCCTGGGTGTTACGATCAGATGATGTTTGTGTGAAAAAAAAATTGTACTCTTCAAAACAAAAGGACTGACAAGGAGCAGGGGCTGACTTTGCACAAACTACTCACACATTTGCTCAGCATTATGTCTAGCAACGGTGAATTATTGCACTGCTTGACAAACAGGCAGTTGTTTACTCATCTCTGAGCACATTGTTCACGACTACATCATGTTACAATCCTTAAAACAATATACTGTTACCTTACACAAAAACATTATGAACCTTCATTCCTTTTTCATTTGTTGATATAATTGCAGCAAAACAAGAAGAATAACAACAACAATAACAGGATTTTGAAAACAACCTGTAATTACACTTTGGCTCACACCATTAATGGTTATGTATGCAGCCTCACCTGCCTGCATTATATCCACTGAATAATGCTGTGAGCCTCAGTCATTACCTATTAAATAAAATTACTTGTGAAATACATGTGGCTTTGGACAGGGTGCGTGGGTCCTGGACTGTACAATTCGATCAAACCCGCACAGTAACTCACAATTTGGAAACAACTGCAAAACCCCACACAATACTGAAATATTTACTTGAAATCTTTATTGGTGCAGGTATTTCTATTGAGTATCAAGATTTCTGGAATATTTTTAGGCTATATCTTCAAAAACACTCTAATTTATTATAATTTAATGGCAACTTACAAAATACAAAAACAAAATTAGAAAAATGCCATACGGATACTCTGTAAAAGAGTCAAAGACCCCATACTCAGACAGACCACCCACTCTAGAATTTCCATACTTTCATATAACTCATTGAGTGGTTATAAAAACAACAAGGCATTCTTACCATAGCCTGCACCGTCCTGGGCACTAGTGTACTTATCTTATTTTTATTGCTGGTTTCTGTCCTTTGTTTGTAAGTAACAAACCACAGGTGTTGTTAAATAAGACCATGTGGCCTTGTAATGCAAAGTGAAAATAAATCTTTCTCAAAGCACTTACAGCATGGACGGTTTGTCAAATACTATAATTTACATCAATTGTAGTGAATAAAGAAAACAGCTTCCATTAACAGTTATTCATCTTAGCATTTCCTGGCAAAGTCCAATTGACTGAAGTTGTTGAAGAAAATATTTGTTTCAGTCAAGCATGGCTGATACCACTCTACAAAGTTAGTGATACAGACTATTTAGACATACATGACGTACATTAGAGGTTTGTAATGCATCATAAGGCGATCACTTTGAGTGTTGCCCATTTGATTGCTTTAGCAAACACAATCACAGGCAGCCCAA
Organism: Astreopora myriophthalma; assembly: GCA_014634185.1. Lineage (NCBI taxonomy): Eukaryota > Metazoa > Cnidaria > Anthozoa > Scleractinia > Acroporidae > Astreopora > Astreopora myriophthalma. Next base: position 833,996 of record BLFK01000259.1, on the reverse strand, counting down.
GCTCAGTATGAGAGTCAATTACATGTGATACTAAATATCAACATGGCTGCAAATAGAAGGATTTGTATGGGGATCTTGGTAAAAGGGTTCTAGAAGATAATTGTATGCTAAAAGTCTCAAAAAAAGCCTTACCTTATTTCCATGATGTCTTTCTTGCTTCCTGTGTGGTTATTTTCCTGATCTATTCGATTTTAAGCGATTTATTTGTTTCCTGCCTTTCCACTCATAAAGAGAATGTTCTCTCTTTATGAGTGGAAAGATGGGAAACAAATAAATCGCTCAAAATGGGTTAGATCAGGAAAACCAGGAAGGAGTTCTTTCTTATTAAATGCACATTTAAAGATGTGATTCTCAGTGACATATCCACATTTGAAGAATTTGTTATTGTCCAGGTTTTCAATATTCACATAGATCTCTGTTCAGATGAGCTTACTAAAGCTTCTGTGGAAGCACAGATGGAAAAAAAATCCATCAATCTTTCATTTTTTCTTTGCCTTTGAGACATTAAAATAAAGCACTGATGTGCTCTTGAGACAATACCAGTCCTTCATTTCATCATTTCTGTAAAATAATAAGAGACTTTTGGACCTTTAAAGGGTTTTTAGAAACTGTGCCTCTTTTTATTGCATTTCTTTGATGTTCTAGACAGAGTTTCAAAAAAAATGTTGTGACTTTTACTACAGGCGAATGACCTGTATCAAACATTCTGGTTAATTTAGAAAATAAAACTCACAATGCTGCTTTATGAAAACTGTATCTCATACATACCACTGATTCTATTTTCCATTTTGTAACACATATCAGTACAGTACATTGTTGTTGGGTTTACAAGCTAGAAAAAATTGCATTTGCATAAAACAACATGTTCAAAGTGTCTGTAAAAAAATACGAAGAATAGGAGCTGGACACTGCTTTTTTTAAAGCCATCAAACCAAAGGAGTCCTTATTTTTTTCCAACTTTCAATGCATTACTAATGTTATTATTCAAGACACTAAGTGCTCATGTGACCACATGGATGCAGCACATTACCTAAACACCTCTTACTAAGTTATCACTTGATGGCCACAATGCTGCATGGTCGGGCCATAAATTGAAGTGGAAAAACCCAAGGTGCTATAACATACAATACTGGTAGAAAGAGAAAATGAGGTCGGTAATATGTTTATTACATCTCTTGGTAATCGAACTGCACAGGAAAGCATACCATGAAATCAAGTGAGAGCCCTATACACATTGCAGAACACTGCCCACTATCCAGAGAGATACAATAACATGTCTCAATAATGAAAGACTTCCACTGACTGAGAGAAAGCCATTCAATCTGTGCATGTAACTTGATTATGAGTGTAGAAAGTATTGACAAAAATCTCTTACATAACAATATGACCAGAGAAAATACTAGTGATTGGAAAGCTAACGTCCCATTACACAATTGTGATCTGAAGTTGCCTCATATAATCCCAGAAGGAATGAACTGTAAGAAATAAGTAAATAATAAGCTCATTACAGTTGCCATGCAAAGCTGATTGTTGCATCTGAGCAAACTAGTTTATTGTATTCTACACACACAAAAAAAACTACTACAAGATGACGAACGAAGAACAACCCGAATACAGTGTTACAACTTTATACTTGCTTAACTGAATTTACATAACTAATTGAGGTACATGACTGGAGGTTGCATGCCGCAATTTACACCTAAGAGATGCACTAGAAATACCGTGGTACACAATACGCTAGAATACAAAATATTCTTGCTCCCGTGTAACAGTAGTACATAAAATGTTCTGCTCCAAGTCCGGCACGGGATTACTGAGACCTCCAACAGTTTGGGTAAGTCTTGATCAGGCCCTGTATCCAACGGAGTGTCATCGACAAAACAACCAGTGTCAGGACTCGGGGCCACAACATTGTTCACCCAGACCAACCTATGAGCATTCTATGTAGTACCATCTTGATGCTGGAAGGTTGAGGGACCAATGCGCTTCACAACCTTAAGCGGATCAGACAGGACAGGCTTCAACTTGTGACCACGAACTGGCTTTTTAACTCTGATCCAGTGACCAACATCGATCTTAGGGAGCTCAGCATTGCGTTTTTCATCACATACAACTTCGATGTTTCCTGCTTGGCGGCAATGCATTTGGCTCTCTGAGGCATTAAAACGCTTTGAGGGGGCTTCAAATTATCCAGAGGCAAGATAAGCTTTGGACCAATCATAAGCTCAGCAGGAGACAATTTGGTGACAAACAGCTTTAACCACCTCAGGGAACAATTTTCCTTCTGCTAGGGATGTCCGGATTCCCCCTGTCATGATCTTACTGAATTGCTCTATGCCACCATTGCTTTGAGGGTTGTAAAGTGACGTCAGGTGATGCTCGATCCCCTGACCACAAAGAAACTCGGTGAACTTGAAAGGATGTGAACTGGGGCCCGTTGTCCGTAGTGATAGCTTCTGGTAATCCCCATCTGGTGAACTGCTCTTGAAGTGTATTTGCAACCATAGTAGAGGTGACAGAATTGGTGCAAGACACTTCAGACCAGTTAGAATGAAGATCATGGACAACAATCATGTACTTATGCAACCCTGGAGCAGAGACAAATTCTCCTGCAATATCGACTTGAAGATGTTGCCATGGACTGGCCGGCCATTAAAAGCAAAGGAGACAGCACAGGCTTGACAGACTTCCCACTCCGTGTGAGAGTTCATCTTCGGCCACCAAACCGCCTCTCTGCACCTCTGCATCATATGTACAATCCCAGGATGACCATCGCGAGCCATGCAAAGCACTCGAGCTTGTAAGGACTCAGGAATTAAGGAACATGTACCATGAGTGATACAACACTGATTAAAGATAGTTCAGATCGAAGATGCAAGTAGGCCAGGAACTCCACTGGAACTTTTTCAGGCCAGCTGTTTGTAATGTATTCAGCGACCTGTTGGAGGACAGGGTCGTCTCTGAACACTTCCAGGAGCTCCTTAGGAGTAACTAGGGATTAAAGGTTCACTTCCAGAATGCAGCTGATGTCAGGATCAGGAAAGTCCTCAGTACTTGGCTTAGTGACAACCAGACGACTAAGCATGTCATGACATGACTGAACTTCAAAGTTGTACTGATAAAGACGTTCTGCCCATCTGTGTAAACACACAGGTTTATGACCAGAGCCACTTGTGCTGAGCAATGTTTGTAGAGCCAAATGGTCCATTTGCAAGAGGAACTTGCAAGCAAACAGAAAAATAATTATGCCAATGTTCGCATGAGAAAATATGCGCTAGGGCTTTGCGCTCACATGCTGAATACTTCCCTTCAGTTTCAGACAGCATCTTCAAGGCGAAGGCCACAAGGAACTCTTGTCCATCATATTCCTGTGAAAGAACGGCACTGAGGGCAACAGAACACGCATCTGTGAAAACAATAGTGGGCAGGTCAGGGTTGAAGTGTGCGAGGACAGGAGATGCAATTTGCACTTTGAAAGGCAAAAGCTTTTAATTGAGCTTCAGTCCATACCCACAAAACATCTTTACGCAATAACCGCTAGACAGGATCAGCAAGCTGGGCATAGTTTGGAACAAACTTGAGGTAAAAATTAGTTGTACACAGGAACGATGATAATCCCTTGGCATTCTGTGGTTCAGGGAGATTCAAAATGGCCTTTACATTTGACTCTAAAGGCTGTACTCCAGCTGCAGAAATGCTGTATTGGAATAAATCGACTTCACTTACACTGAAAACACATTTAGCAGTGTTCAGAGACAAATGATGTTCATTTAGAAGAGACAGAACTTCATTAAGGTGCTGATCATGCCGTGAACGATAATATCATCAATGATATTAAAAGCACCTTTCACACCAGAGAGGATAGACGAAAGAATCTTCTGAAATGCAATTGGAGCGGGTGACAAACCATACGGCACATGCCTACAATGGAACCCATCATCACGAATGATGAACACAGTTGAATGTTTACTGTCCTTGTGTAACAGAATTTGCAGATAGCTCTTAAGAATGTCCAACTTGGAGGAAATGGTAGAACCACAAAATTCAGTCATAAGCTCTTCTTGGGAGGGCAGCGGATACTCATCAAGAATAATGGTTTTATTAACTTCGCTCAAGTCGACACAGAGGTGGATTTCTCCAGAAGGGCAACATGCTACCACGAGATTTGAAATCCATGGAGAGGAATCAATCTTCTCGATGACATCAATTTCTTCCAAGCATCGAGGCTCCTTCGAAACGTCTTCACGTAACGTAAGAGGTAAACGCAGTCGCTTTTGGGAAACCAGCTTAATGCTGCCGTCAACCTTCGGGCGGTGGTTATACCCAGTGACTTTATCACACTCACAAAATACTTCCAGAAACTTTGAAGCAAGTTTAACAGATTGAACTGGAACTCCATTATGGGTGACTTGAAACCTGAGACCATTGAAGAGATCAACTGCCATAAGACTACCGGTAGTTCCACATGGAGTGACAGAGCGGAAAACTCTCCACGTGCTGTTCCTGGTATTGCACCGATAAGTTGACAATCCCTAGAACCTAATTTCCTTGTTGTTGTATGAAACAAGGCACTGGCAGGGAGCATCAAGCTTTGGAGAGAAAAAAATGTTGCTTGTACACCGATTCACTGATGATAGACACTTTAACACCAAGTTCAATCAGCATGTTAACTTGACAAGACCTGAAACCCGTCTCATTCATTTCACCACACAGGCTAAACACGGTTATAGTGTCCTCTGTGTCCTTCTTAGGATCCTGAGAAACTTATTTGACTGCAGCCTGTTTTGGGCGACACCGTTTCGCAAAATCGTTTAGTTTTCCACAGGATCAGCACTGCACACCATGAGCAGGACACATCTTGTCGTGTGTGTTGTGTGAACGAGAACCACAATTTATACACTTTTTTGCCGGAAGGCAACTGTTCTGCTTCGGCGGCTTAGCTGATAGATGCGGGTATTTCAATTCACTGCGAGCACAAGAAAGTTCCTGTGAGACTTGTTGAGCTTGGGATGTCCTGCTTGTCAGTGAAGGTTGCAATGTGTGAGTTTCTGACATAGCAGTTTCCACTTGAAGAGCGAGCTGAACTGCATGGTCGACCATTAAGGAGTCCAGTTCCACAAGCAAACGTTCAGGGATGAGCTTCATGCTTGTTTTCTCGATGAGCTGATCCTGTATCATTTCTTCACACAGGCTACCAAAATTGAATAACATTACGAGTTCCTTTAATGCTGCGACAAACTGAATAACTGATTCACCAGCTTGTTGACATCTTTGGCAAAACTTATACTGAGACATATTTACACTGTTTGGGCCCAAAATGTCGGTTCAAAGCAATTCTCGCTTCTTTGTACAAATTGAAGTGGTCAAGCGATCGACGAAAACACGCACTGGCCTCCAGTGCCAAGGCAACGTAAAATAATTACCTGTTGACAAGTATCAGATACAGATTTGTCCTCCAACCCACTTGCGACCAAATATGTTTGAGAACTTGAAAACCAACAATGCCAGGGAGGAGGCAGATCGCCAGGGCTCGCAAGAACGGAGCAGGCGGTGGTAACCGATTTGCAGCCACCTAGAATCCAATCCTACTGACTACCCCAAAATGTTGCATCCGAGCAAACTAGTTTATTGTATTCTAGACACAAAAAAACTACTACAAGAAGACGAACAAAGAACAACCCCAATACAAAACATTACAACTATTTATACTTGCTTAACCAAATTTATATAACTAATTGAGATACATGACTGGAGGTTGCACGCTGCAATTTACACCTAAGAGATACACTAGAAATACACAATACATTAGAATACACAACACATAGGTGCTTTGAGATCTCTCTGGTTACTATTCATATCTTAGCAGTTACTGTAATGCCACAGCAGAGGAATAATGACAAGCTTGGTTTGCAGCTTATTAAAATTAATTCATCAGGGGAGGATAATTAGCATTAGTAACCCTTTACAATAAAGGTTTGCAAAACAGTAACACTTTTTCAGTGAACTGCACACTCTCCAAAACAAAAACTCATTTGTCCCTGTGGTATGCAATATGAGAACTGATTAATCAGTCACATTAGGTTCCCTGTTTTAGTGCAGTGACTCAAAGGCATCTGAAATCTGGGGCTGTGTTTACAGGCCGAGCACAAAATAATAAAAAAAAAATACAGCTTTCAAAGTTCAAGAAACTTTCAATGATTTTATCACAACTCTACTGGTTTCAATTCCATAAACTTCTGTGAACACAGTGAAATCGAATAATTGTTATGCTACAATAGGACCAATAGACCTCTTCAGCCTGTACATTTTGTTTTCACATTTGAGACCACGAGATGATACTCTAGGGAACAGTTTGTGTAAAATTTCTTTTTGTGCATGTGCATATGTATGCATAATTTTTGAAAATACAAAGGCAAAAATCCCTTGAGAATATCACGTGGTCTGAAATGGGAAAACAAAATGTACAAGCTGAAGAGGTCTATTGCTAAGCAATCAGGCATTTTTTCCCTCTAGGATTCACTTCTTTTTAAACAGATGAAAAATGTGGCGGTGGCAAAGTTTTCATGTGCGTTGTCCAGTTGAAAACAAACATCCGGTTCTCGGGTTCAGCGAAACGTGAAAATTAAAGATAGCAATTCTCCCCTTCTGCTAAGTAAGGATGCGTGCTTTGCCAGTTCGCTGTAAAACAGACGACATTATGAAGTTTATCGATGCGGTAAATGACGTTTGTTTAAGTGGGCTCTATTCGCTGTCGCAAAACACTTGAGATACTTGTGAAATCAATAGTCTGTACAAATGTCTGTCATCGACCGTAACGCAATCTTCTATGTGTTGAAGACAGAAAAAAAATTCGCAGTGTAACGTTCCTGTCTTTAAATGTTATTCCTTGAAAATGAAGTACTAGATTTACTTTCTTATTTCGAAGGGATATCAGCCAACATCAGAAGAGTTGAAGTTATCGGATTTTAATACCCGTACGAGTCTCATGGTCGAATTCTTAATTTGTGGTGAACTGAAATGTTTTTATTTTTTGGCGCAGTAGAAAAAATTTACCCAAATCACGCAAACACTTACCCCCGTTTTCGAGAAGTGATCTTGGCAAATCTCTTAAATTTTGCAGGGAATTTGTTTTCGTTTTGTTTCTTGAGTTCGGTTTCCGCTGTCCTCCCGTAGAGTCCAAATTTCCTAAATTGTTTGATTTGAAGATTAGTTGTGTATGTGAATTGTTCCCTCGAAGCGAAGATTCCGGCACAGACAAATGTTGTTTCACCTCAAATAGCTCTGTCTCCAATTCTTTCAACTGAATACCTTTCAATTCTAATTGTGATTTTAAGTGCTCTGATTCCCTCACAAAATCTCTTCGCTCTTGTTCCCAAATTTCTTTTTCACTCTCCAGGCGCTTAACTCGTTCTTCGCCTTCCAACATCCTTTGTTCGAAATTTTGAATAAATTCTCTCAGTTCCGCCTCTTTAATCTCCAGTATTCCATAAACTTGTTTCATTTGCTGTAGTAAATTCATCTTTTCTGTCTTTAAGCGCTTCCTTTCTACTTTCATACAAGAAATTGTTTCTTTCGCCCGCGAAATTTCGTGTTCACACGAAAGAAGCTTTTGTCGAAGCTGGTCCAAATCTGCGTTCCCGTGCCTCCACTCATTTAGTTCTCGAGTTAAAAATTCGTTTTCACATCTCAATCTATCATTATCGTCTTTAAAAACGTCTAGTTTGCTCTTACACGACCTGGAGACATTGGATTTCACCTCTGATGGCAGGGAAGAATCAGAGTGCTTAGCATTCGCAAGCTCTGACAACCTCTTGTCTTGGTCGCGAAGTTCGGCTTTCAAATACTCTACCTCCCTGTTTACAGCGTAAAGAGAACTATTAATTTTCGCCGCAATGACGACTTTCTCTTCTCGCATTCTTTTACTCTCGCTCTCTGCCTGCTCCATTAAGCGTCGCATAACACTCAAACAAGTTATCAAATCGTCTTGCTTTCTCGCAAGCGGTCGTGTTGTCGAGCTCCCGCTGTCACTACTTTCACCTGAAACAGTGCTACAAAACGACAATGAACGAACCCTTTCCTTAAGTTTGTCTACTTCGGCCATAGCTTCCATGGCTGTTAAAGACTGCTTTCTTTCTTTGGTAGCAGAGGCGTTTGTAGTTTTCTTTTCTTGACCACCGTTTGCGTCGTCCATATTTGATTTGTGTCACATCGGAGGTCAGGAAGATGATATTTTTTACCCACCCTACCTCCAACAGGAAAAATAACTGATCACGTGGAAAACTCTGGCCCTGTATCATCTGCATACTCACAACTCACTGACAAGGAAGCTCGCAATGACCTCTGGGAATTAGTTCCCATTCTCCATTTGTACTGGAAAATATTTTTGTACTGGGATAAATAATTTTGTACTGAGATAAATATTTTTGTATTAGGATAAATATTTTTGTATTGGGATAAATATTTTTGTACTGAGATAAATATTTTTGTACTGAGATAAATATTTTTGTATTGGGATAAATATTTTTGTACTGAGAGAAGTATTTTTGTACTGCCCCTATGGGCCACCGCGTATGTTTTGAATCACATTAGATGTTCTCACACGTGGGACCTCAGAAATATTTCTCACATAACTTCAGCGTTCGCATCCTGAAATTCCTGTTGTCGTTCTACTGTCGAAACAACAGGCATTTTAAAATTCAAATCAACCCCGGAGATATTCGCTATTCCTTCACCGTACACCTCCCGTCTCTTAGGCGTGTAGACTCTATCCAACCAATCCTTGTACTTATTCTCGAAAAGCGTTATTCGAAAAACGTCCTTTCCATAATCTTGGGAAATACGCTCTCTGTCCGCCGATCGCTCGGTTAGATGAAACCATTCTGAACTAGCCGGTTTTAGCTTTTCAAATATGCTCACCAATGAGCTATGTCTTTCGACCACACCATCGGAAGGAACTGCTCCGAGAAATGCGGTTCCAATTCGTTTATTAACCTTGTAATATGCCCACGGTAGGCTTTGATCGTCCGCCCCAAGTTGCTTGATTCACCGTCCACAGACATCATTTGAACAATAATTTCCAACTTGGTACTCCTTGATCCGTTGCCAAACTAAAGCAGCATTCTCCAGTTGCTCATTAAGTACTATGTAACCGAAGTTAAGCGTATTCGTGTTCGCTGGTCTTTATTAAAAAATCCACACTCTTACGGTAATACATATAAACCAGAAAAATAAAAGAATTAGTAAACGAAACTTGAGAAAACGATAGTTAACAAATGAGAAAAAGAAACGGATAACACGAAGAAAAGTTTACCTTAACGGTGTCCTGACTTCACGAAATAAAAACTTGCTGCGTAAAAGACTTGAAAATAGTGGCGTAAAAGACTTAAAAATAGTGGCGTAAAAGACTTGAAAATAGTGGCGTAAAAGACTTGAAAATAGTGGCGTAAAAAACGTTGACCTAGCTCCTATTTATTCTAAGAAACCTGACAAATAATGACGCAACAATACGAATGAATAACAAGAATAACGGTGAGCTGCAAACAGTGAAACGGGACAATAACAAATACTAACGACTAATGAAGTAGTGATAAGCACCAAAAAAAAAAAGAAAAACACTTAATTAAGGAAAAAACAAAAGCAAAAGAAGTCAAAAAACCTAATTAATATGTTTCGCTTTAACAGCCATATTGAAAGAGTTTAGACAACAGAATCACATGGTCAACGGTATCGAACGCCTTTTTAAGATCACACTACCCCTGTCAATGTTGTAGGCCCAATTATCGGTGGCTTCTAACAGGGCAGTGACGGTCGAATGAAGTGAACGAAAACCCGATTGATGACTGGTTATTATATTATTTACAATTAAATAATCGTAAATCTGATTGTAAATGATACGCTTGAAGACTTTTGCTGCAACAAGGATAATAGAAATTGGTCTATAATTATTTAGATCAGAATGAAAAGCGGGATAACTTTGGCGCACTTCCATTCCTGAGGGAAAACGCCAGATTCAATTGAATTAATAGAACACAGCGAACCAGCAATTAAATCAGCGCTTTCCCGAAGGAGTCTTGCAGATACCAAATCTAGGCCTGTTGCCTTGGGTTTACAAAGTTTAGAAATAACTAGTTTCTCTCGACTCAAAACTGCTATCAGTTCTCGTAATATACCCTCGATGTGAAGGACCGTTATCAGAATTGATCTCACTAGCAAGTTTAGGTCCAAGAGAAGAGAAATGAGAATTGAACGAATTGGCCAGCTCTAGAGAATCGCAAATGGCCTTGCCATCGTTTTTGATTTCCTTTACACAACAATTACAACCCATCCTCTACCTCTGAAATGACTATTATCGACAATTCCTAAGTTTCTCTAAATTGACTATTATCGTCAATTTAGGACGCTTAGCGCTTGATAAGGATTATGGGAAATGAATATCTATTTTTAAAATCAGAACCCCAATGCCTAAACTCGCTGGTCTCGAACCTGGGAATGTTCGATTAATAACCCTTCCACTTAACCACTAGACTACCGCATCGCTAACTGACAAAACACTTTTTAAAAAAATATCAATAGATTTTTTTCGTCCGAATGCCGCTGTAAACGTGTATTATCACAGGCTAAGAAACAAGTTTAAAAAGGAGAAAATGTCGGTTACCAAATTTTAAGAGAAAGCTAACCATTTTAAAATCAAGTACTAGACTTAACCACTATTCAGCAATGATTTTATATATACCAATTCGATTTGATAAATAATCGGTGCAATTGTTAGCCAGTTGATCTTTAGTGGTCAAGTGAGTAAAAACAGTTCCGTCACATTAGGAGCTCCGGGTTCAAATCCCGTCCAGAGATGCCACTTTTCCTTTTCTCTTTTGATCTGCTACCACAAGTCCTGGGACAGAGTAATCCTAAAATGACGATAACAGTCATTCCAGGGAAAATTACGAATTGTCGATAATAGTCATTTCAGAGGTAGAGGATATGTTGACAATTACTAGCTTTCCTGGACATGAGCTCATTTATAATGCTCCAGGTCTGGCGCAAGTCACCCTCATTTGCATGAAGTGCGTTTTTATAGTACGATTCATTGGTTTACTTAATTTCGGTATTGACTGAATTACGGCAGCGTTTAAACGCTTCCCAGTCATTTGCATTATTAGAGCGTGATGCCTTCAATTTAAGAATGTCTCTGTCATGCATTCTTGTCTTTAAATGTGGCGTTATCCAAGGCGATTCTATTGCACGAGTACGCTTTTCACGAAGAGTTGCGTGCTTGTTAACACATTCAAGGAATAGTTGTTTCCATGCAGTCCACATTGAATTTAGATCAATACAGCTTTTAATGTTACTCCAGTTTTGTTGAGAAATATCATGGCGAAAGCTGGTAGAGTCGAAATTCTTAAATTTCCTATATTTGACGGTCGTGTAAACATTTTTTGCTGACTCCATAGAAACTTTGCGAAAAGCGGATACTAAGCTGTGATCACCGATGCCAATATGTGACACCCCTGAACAGACAACCCTATCCGGAGTGTTTACAAATATAAGATCAATAGAGGTCGAGGATTTATCAGTGATTCTAGTATGTTCGGAAATTAGCTGATGCAGTCCGTATACATTGGCAAGATTTGATAGAACATTAGCATTGTTGTCCAAATTAGGAGCGGCCATATTACAATTTAGGTCACCTCATACACAAAATTCGACATTTTCAGAGTCTAGTCTACCAATAAGTTCTTCAAAAGGTCTAAAAATGTCAATTAAGAATCAGGAGGTCTATACCAGGTTGTAACAACAAAAGGCCTAGATCTAGGCTTCCTAATTTCAATAGAATGGGCGCTAAGATTAGTACGAATTGAATAGTTAATTAATTTCTGACCGAACATAAAAACAAACACCCCCTCCAGACCTAACGTTGCAAACGCGATCGCTACGAGTAATTTCATATCCAGAAATCTGAGACATATCGCTTGAGACATATCGCTTGTTGTGGTACCCGCAAAACGATTTGACTACAACCCGACGTCCAACTTCCTTCCCGAGCTTCCATACATGTACATTCTTTAACAATGAATCGCCGATGATGACGGTCGTCGCTGGCTGAGATAA
>BLFK01000259.1:784391-816891 GCA_014634185.1 Astreopora myriophthalma | reverse complement strand
CACGTTTTTGCCAGGCACTGATCCGTCAATGGCGGTACCAGGTGCGCCCCCATGTTGTCCAACATTTGCATCTCGATCAAAAAATTTTACATGTGGTCCAACGGCACGCCGCACACGTACGTGCACAATCCGATGAACGTCTTGGCGTAAGTGGTGTACGCCAACCGGGCCATGTCCACTTTGAAGGCAAACTTTTTGAAAACCATCCAGCCTTTGACCACCATGCCCATGACCGCCAGGCACGCCACCAACGAACTGTCGTCCAACACGGGACCCACGATCAGGCCCACCACCACGATCAGCAGGGCCAACCCGTTCTACACCAGGTGCACCCGTCACACCTGGGTGAACGTCCGGCGATGACCCCACCATTGCTGGTGGTAGAAGGCCAACAACGAATCCAACCGGTGCAAGGAATCCAGGGTCCACCATTTCAGATTGGCTGGCGTCGACGTCAACAACGACACAGGCGTCTTGGCCATCGTTTTTTGGAGCGTGGTGTTGACAGGCGCAACGATCTCCAATGGACCACCGATCTCCAATAGACCACCAGGGCTCCACTGTCCTTACAGACGGTCGTGATGGTATTGGTGTGTGTCATGCCGGCAATGGTCCATGCACGCACCCCTTGCTGTTGATCTTTGGCCAAGAGATCCAATTGCTGTCTCAATTCTTCCTAGTTCAAATTCTGTCGCCATTGTTGTTGCCGCCACCCCCGCAGCCCCTGTTACAAGGATAGCCTCATCTCAGTGGGGGATGGCCTCCTCGTCTTGGGGTGCTGTGGCTGCTGCTGCTGTTCTCCCCTGGAGGATGGCGATGAGGAGACTGCAGAGGGTGTTGTCGTGGGCGTTTGTGGCCCACAGTCCCTCGGGCATTGAAGCGGGCGATCTGGGCCGCTTGCGTGTCCGAGGAGGAGAGCGAACCCACAACAACTGCCGTCTGTCAAAGGGGTAATGGCGTCAGCGTGTAGGCTGCACTGCCCCCAGGGGTGGCGGTGGTGGCATAGGAGTCGGCACGGACGCGGACGGGTTGCAGCATGGTGAGTTGGCTTCGCTCGGCTGCCAGATCACGATCGAACGCGTTCACGGGAAACCGGCTGGCCAAGGTTTGTTCTCAAGTGTTGGGTGGCTTCTGCCTGTCCAGACCGCATGGAGGTTCGCGTCCATCATTGTCCTTTCTTACTCCATCAGAACTGGGTGGATTGGACTCCACGGTCTTGTCGAAAAGGAGGTTTCCCACTCCATCCGGATCCACGGTTTCACCCGCAACGGTGGACTCTGTAATGGAATCCTGCCCCCACATCGTCCACTCATGACTGCGAGGTGTCACGTGTCGGGCGTTCTTATAGACACCTGGGCCACCCAGCCTGTCGGGACCGCATGGCTGGGCACGTGCTCCATACTTTCCTGAGCCCCACACGAGGCTGGGCCCGTGCTCCGTACTTTTTCGACCCCAGGTGTGGACCGACCTTGGACCCCAAACCCTCTCGACAAATCACCCTTGGTCCCGATGAGGTCATCCCATCGTGCTCGGTGGGTTGGGGAACAAGGAGGGGCCATTCTTCTGTTACTGAGGGGAACCCACGCGGGCCGCTGTGACACAGAGGAAATTGCCCAACCGGGGCTAGTACTACCTGACCTGCCGTCAAGCCGACAAGTGTGACTTCTTCCAGTGGATCTGCCGGGGTCGCCTGAGGTCCGGCTGAGATGCATGGCATGGCTTGACCCGCTGCCATCCCGACCCACCCGGGAATGCAACGAACACTGCGACTGGTTCCACTACCTGGAGAACGAGCGTTGGCCACCCATCTTCCATTCTCTCTTCCGCGTCCCCGAAAATCAGAAAGTCCCGTCACCCATGCTGGGGTCCCGTCCGTGGTTGGGCGTGTCCCTGCAGCCGGACTACTTACAGAACTACAAAGGAAAGTGTAGCCGCTGGGGATACGATTAGCGCTCTACTTTGTTTCACCGACTCACACACATCCTTGACGGCTGACTAAATCCCGTCGCGGAACGGTTCTTACAAAAAAAAAAGAAATAGATATATTAACACAAAATACGCTAGGAAAGGAATACAAGCGATGGAAAACTAAACGTACCTTGTCGGTGATTTTGTGTCAAGAAACAGGAAAGACGAACTGGCGAATAAAACTAAACTGAGGTAACCGAAAGAAACGTAAACTGAAACTAACTCATGCCAAGTAACTGGCTTAAGAACGAAAAGAGGTGACGAAAAGAAACCTATTTACATACGTAATGATATGTGGGCATTTATGGGTGTTAAAGGCATACAACATAAGTGATAATGACTACAAAATATACACGGATAGAAGCTAAGGGAAAAAAAATAATAATAATTGTAATGTTCAGCGTTTATGCGGTAACAGAAAGTGATTGCGCACGCGTGTTTTGTGTGGGCTTTTTTGTGTCCATAAAAAGAGTTTCGAACTTGTGTCTCAGCGTGCATTGGCCTTGCATCATGGACAGAACCCTCCTTGAGAACGTCTGTCTCATCATCGATCTCGAAGGGTTCAGCCTTCTTCCTTGGAAGAGGAGGTGGGCTGAGGGACCTTTCTCCCGCGCAAGCTAGGATGGTGTGATTGGACCGGGCAGCGTTGTGCTTCGAAACATTTTGTTCATTCCTACCTCTGGTGCCGACTCAACCACACCGATAGAAAGACCGCCCGATACGTGTGATGCCACGTCCAAAGCTTATCGTGTTATGCCCACGAGAGTGAAGAGGCTGTCTCTCTGTCCCATCTTTTTTTGGACGTCCAAGCCTTATACGAGTAATACGACGCCCGAACGCCCGAGGGTGGGTCTCGAGGGAGGTAATTACGAGAAGGAGCTGCTCAGCCGCTTGAACATTCCTTACTTCGACCTTGAATGGTACGCCTGCCCCAAGTGATGCGGATGATGCGATTGACCACCGTGGCATCCTGTGGCCATCCGGATCTGTGACGATCCGACGCGTCATCACTACCCGCGGGTGGAATGTTATCATTTCGTGCAATGGATGCGCGGGAGGCTGGGACGCCCGAGAGACATGCAGTTTGTCCACGCAGACTGCGCACGGCACTTGGAATGCGCTTGATGTTGTAATTAGGTTTTCATAAGTGTTGGTCATGACTTTTTTATCATGTAAGGTGGGGTCTCAAGAGACCCCGAGGCTGGTCCTGGGGCGGTCCGGGTCTGTCAGGGTATGAAGGGTGTGTTGCGTGGCATCAGGCTTGGCTACAACTGTCGGCTCCCGACGGGGTGGAACAAGCGGCACCGGGAACAATGGTACCATCCGGGGTGGGCTCTGGAGGGCGGGTTGGTAGCTGCGATGACGCCAAACTTTTTGTAGTGGCAGAGTGCGAGGCTGTTGAGTTCCTTGAGCAAGGGTCATATCTTCTCATGTGCTCGACTCTCGTTTCCTTGTTCAAAATCATTTCTCGAATTTCCGGGGGAAGGACATCTTTACAACTTATTTAAAACCATAATCAGTTGCCCCATGTCCGAGACACAACTGGTGTGAGACGTGTGCAAAAGCGAACTGAAAGATCACCAAAAGAGCCCGCTTGTCGCTGATGGAGAAAAGGACAGAGTTAGATCACTCCTCTTTGAAACCGTGCAAGATCGTTTGACCCAAATACGCGCGAATCGCGCAAAAACACAAGCGCGCGGAAAGGAAGCCAGAGAGCGATCGAAAAATGTTGATAATATCGTTAGAGAAGTCATTACAACATGTACTATCGACCCGTTTCGAGAACTGGACAAGTTTGCAGCTTCTTTGAAGCGTGAGATGTACAATGCTAAAGATTCTCGCAATGTTTTGTCTCTGTGGATGAATTGTATTAAATAGAATTTTAACAAGAGACGCAAAGCGATTTTTTGTTGTTTCTCCGTTGCATAAAATCGTTTGATTTCGTAAACTATAGTTAAACAGTAGTATTTAGTTATTTGAGATGTGCGCTTGGTTTCTAGGAAAGTACTAAAGTAGTTATGTGGTCACGTTCGCTTGCCTTTTGACGGTTGGAAATTTGCATAAAGGGCGGGAAATTCAAAAAAGAAAGATGGCTTCTGATTGGTCCATGGCAAAACACCGCCATTTTTGAATCAGGAAGGTCGGGGCAGAACGTTCGAGACCGGACATGACGTCATCCAACCGGAAGTCACGCTCAAATTGAATAAAAAAACAATGTTTAATAAAAAACGAATTTTAATGAATACAACCTAGGTTTACAAACGGGAACGTGGGAGGGCTCCGAGTGAACCCTCGTCCCTGGATTTTTGAAAAACGACAACCTATGTACAAGCGGGAACGTGGGAGGACTCCGACCGAGTCCTCGTCCCAAACCAGGAAAAACGAATGACAAAGAACAAAAAATGGACCTGGTGGTCGCCGAGAAGGGGGTCCATCACGACAGTGCAGGCCACGACGCCGACCGTCTCCGACAGACCCACCCCTCGGTGCCGACCCAGGCCCCCTCCCAACGACCCTTTACAAAACGTCCACGACCTCGTCCTCCTCGTCGTCGGACAGCAGTTCGCCAAGGAGATGCACGTTGTCCAGGTCGTCTGCGGACAGACGGCGATACCCATAGGGGTAGGTCGAGGCGGTCACGGGGTCCAGCACACGTTTGGAATAGACCAAGCGGTAGGTCTTGTGTAAGGGACGGGAGGACAATTGGTAGGTCTTGGCGTCCCGGTGGATGCTGTGCGTCTGCGTGACGCGTGTGGTTCGCGCGGTGTCTCGAGGCCGATACACTTCGTCCAGGGTGTTTTGGCGCAACGTTTGGTAATTGAGTTGCGCCATCCCCTCGGCGTTGGAGATCTGCCCTTTGACTTTGACCACGTGTTTTTCCCGGACCGTCTCGTACCCGTAGTTCTTGGGACCCCCCGAACAGAATTCGACGATGTGGTCATCGGAGCCCAGTTCGTCGGTGAAATCGCCCAGAAACTCGCCCAGCGGTGGATGCATGGGTGGATCGCCGGGCCGTTCCACGAAGATGACCGAGTCCGTGTCGAAGTAGAGGACCCGGTCCTGAAGATGGTCCAAGGCCTCGAAGAGACGGAGGCGGGCCCAGCAGGTGGTGAAGCAGGCCACGAAGATGTTCAAATTCACCGGCGGCAGATCCTCGTGTTGCTGCATGCGGTGATGCACTTCGACGCGATCTTCGGTCAAGACACTGACGTACCGGATGTCGTACCGATCGCTGTCGAGGAACTGAACGAAGTCTTGTGGGTCGGTGAATTCTTTGACCTGCGTCTTGTTGGTGCGTTGACCGAACTTGCCCCACATACTGTTGAGCATGAGTTTGGCCAACGCCCGCTGCCCGGGATTCTTGGCGATCTTGGCGGCATCCAGCAAGATCCCTTCGTTCTCGTGAAACTGTTGGAAGTAGGCTTCTCTCTGTTCGGGGGTAGTGCACGCGTCGGGCCAACCGCTGGCTTCTTCCTTGAGTTTGAGCCACGTGTCCACGTAGTCTCGGAAGAGGCCGGTCCGGCGTTGGGGAAAATGCCAGACCTCGTGGACGTGCTGGATCACGTACCCCTTCTCGACGGCTTTGACCAGTTCGGGCGTGCACCAGACACCCACCAGGGCACGTTGGGCGTCGGTGTGATGGCACTCGGGGACCTGCAAGACACCAGGAAAAAACACGAGGGATGAGTCGAAGGGAGTCGTCGGGAGGGAGCCTGGGTGCGACCCCTACTTACCTTGTCTAGCAAGGGCTTGTCGATGTTCTCGTCGACGCAAGCAGCACACAACGGGAAGGTCAACTTGCCACTGCTGCGGTAGGGCAGGACGGGATGGAACAACCCTTCGGGCGGCAGCACGGTGACTTTGGCCAGTCCAAAGTAAGCGGACAGGTCGGTGGTGCTGGGTTCGTACAAGAACTCGGGATGCCCGATGGGGTACTCACAGTTCTTGTTGACCCAAGGGTAAAGACTCTTGTAGTCGAAGTACTGGATCCGTTCTGCGGCTTCGGCGGCGATGCGGTGGAAGAGTTTGATGGCATTGGTGCGGCCACCAAAGAACGCGTCGCGGGGATCCAGGGGTTCCATCAACTCCAGGTCCCGTACGAAGGCCTGGACGGCCGGGTCGACGCGTTTGAGAGCCTTCCACTCGCACTCCCACATCTCGCAGACCTGGTACCCCTCTAGGTCACGTGGGATGTCAGACGGCTTCCGATTAGTGGAAGGGGGCTGTGTTAAAGGGGGACCGCGCGGGCGGACGCCATTGTGAGTCATCATGCCGTACCGGGATCCCGCTCAAATGCGTGCGTGCGTGAAAGCCTGGAAAGCGGCTCACCCGGAGGCCGTGCGCGCGCAGAAGGCCCGGTACCGGCAAAAGCACAAGACCCAGCATGAGGCCTCCATCCGGCGCTGGCGCCAAAACCATCCGGACGCCGTACGGGCCCAGAAAACCCGGGCCCGTCTTCGTCGACGCCGCACCACCCCGTGCCGGGTGGTGTTGGAAACTTGTCTGTTGGCCGAACGGAAGAAAGAACAGTTGTTGGCCCTTCGACCGCCACCACCACCACCACCACCACCACCACTGCCACCGCCCGTTCCGAAACCGTCACGCCCACATCGTCGGCCCCAGCCCCGGCTCGATCCCGTGGAACGCCGGGCCCTGTTCCTGGCCCGGAAACGAGCCCAGAGCCAGCGTCACCGCCATCGCCGGGACGCCGACCCCACACGCCGGGCCGCCTATCTGGCCACCCAACGGGCCTATTACCGTCGCCTTCGCACCGATCCCGACCGTGGGGCCGCGTTTTTGGCGAAAGAACGCGAACGGGTCCGAGCCCGTCATCGACGTCAGCGAGCCGACCCCGAACGCCATGCTTTGTTCCTGACCCGTGAGCGAGAACGGGAGCGAGTCCGCCGTCAACGTCTCCGAGCTGACCCCGAGCGGTACGCGGCTCACTTGGCTCGAGCACGAGCCCAGCACCGAGTCTACCGTCATCGCCGGGACGCTGACCCCACACGTCGGGCCACCCATCTGGCCGACCGATGCGCCCGCCACCGTACCCGCCGCACCCTCGAGACGGTCACCGACCCCCCGCCCGTGGACTGCGAGGCCTGTGGTCTGTGCCTCCGTTGAGGGGGGTTCGTCAACCCGTTGACCCCGGCCTGCACCACTCGTTTACGGGCATGGGAGCGGTCCCTGCGCACCCTGCGTGCTCGGGTCTTGGTGGGAGACCCACCCGTCGTCGAGGAGGAGGAGGACTCGGAGGATGACCCAGACCTGGACGCCATGGCCGCCGCCTTGGACGCTGCTTGCCGGACGCCGGAGTGTCGTACATCCCCCCGGAAGACCCCGAGGACCCCTCCGGCGTACGCCGAGTTGTCCGACTCCGAGGAGGACGACATCCACGACCCCTCGTACGTGGCCTCGTCGTCGTCGTCCGACTCGGAGTCGGAGGAGATGGATCCCGCGCAGCGCGTCCTGGCGCGCATCCGGCGACACAAAGCCCGCGCCGACGCCCGGACCCGAGCCACGTGGATGCGGAGGGAACGCGTGGACCACGCCCTACAAACCGTGCAGTCCCCGGACAAGACCCGCCAGTTGAACCGGTTCGACGCGCAGTTAAGACGCCAAGACCGGGTGAGACGTTCACCGTCTTTATTAGAACAACTTTAACGTTTAGGTTCCATGTTTTAAAAAAGTTACAATTTCAAACGGGTCTTGGCTTGCATGATTTTCTTGACGATGGCTTCGGTCCACGTCTTTTTCCCCGGGAGGGCGGAGATGGCCCGGATCATCTTGCGATCGGCCGCGTGCTTGTCTTGCAGCGTCTTGGCGTTCGCGTAATCGATGTCGTGCACTTTGGCGATCTTGTCCAACCGGTTGATGCCCGGATCCCCGCGTTTCAAACGTTTGGCGAGATGCGTGCCGGGGCCCATGTACTGGTACCCCGGCCAATGAAATTCCAGGCCGGTCTTGCCCAACCATTTCTGCACGTCCAAGCCCCACCCGCGCTGGGGTCTCTTTTTCTTGGGAGGGGCTTTCGCCCGTCGCCGTCGGGCCTGCGCTCTAGTAGTCGGTGCCATCGAGTTTCCGGCGCGTCTTTTTGCCTTCGGTCCACGCTTCCCACCCGGGCAGAGGTCGTAATCGTCGGACTTCGGCCGGCGTCTTGACCTGCCGGGCATCCCGGGATCATTTTATAGTCTCGTCTGCACTGGCCCGGGTCCGTTGCACCTCTTCCAACAACTCCCCCAGGGGTTTCTCGTCGGCGCTCGGGCGGCTCCGTCGCTTGGGTTTGAACCCGGTGGCTTGCATTTCTTCCAAGATCCCTTCTTTCATGTGCCGAGGGCGTCCGCTCGGAGCCGTCTTGGCGCCTTCTTTCTTGACCACCGCCACGCCGCGCGTCGGGCCGGGGGTCCCCACGACCGCGTTTTGCGCTTCGGCCGCGACCGCGCGTCCTCGAGGGGTTTCGGCGGCCCGGACCATACGCTGCATCCATTTCTCCAACGCCGAGGTGGTCAGATCGGTGTCCGCATCCCCCGCGTCCCCTTCGGCGCTGGCGGGCGGCAACGGGGCCGTGAATTGCCGCAACCGTTTGGTGGTGCGTCGCAAGGCGCTGGAGACGGGTTTGACGCGTTGCACGGCTTCGGACGCCGACAAGGACGTGTCGGCCAGCAACCGTTGTTTCTTGGCTCCCAACCGCCCGGCGCGCGTCAAGGACGGATTCTCGCCCACGACGCCCTTGTAATACTGCACCAGTTCGGGCACTTCCTGCTTGGGAATGACGATCATCTCTTCCATGCTGCTCACGGGACGCGACGCGTGCACGTCTCGCACAATTCCACTTGCCCGTCGACTTCCAACAGACGGCGGCACGGGGCACAGAAGAGGCGTTTCTCCAACTGCATCTTGTCGCGCAGCACCTTATTATATTGTTCCAGCACCGCCGCGTAATCCCGTTGCCACTGGTGCATCTCGTGCCACAACCGGGTGTTCTCGGTGTTGGCGTCTTGCAAGAGTTGCATCAGGGTCCGAAGGGTAGCACGCATCGGCACGTGTCGCGGAGACTCGTCCATAGTCCAGCCCCTTTCTGCGACAGGAGCCAAGCTCGTCGACGTTTCAAGGAATTCTTGCGTCGACCCACTTCGCGCAACACCTTTTTATGCTTGCGGAGCCGGGCCATCAACGGCGGTGCCACGGGGATGCGTTTCTTCAACAGGTTCAACACCAATTCGCTGATGGCGTTGATCTGATCGGCGTTGGCGTGCTGCAACAGATCGCGCCGGGCGCCCGCCCCCCGCGCTTCTTGCAACAGGGCTTGCAAAAACGGCCGTTGACGTCGCAACCGTTGCATCGTCGTCGTCGTCGCGACCGAGGGTCCCTCTCTTTTATGAACGATGCCACGCGTATGTGGACCCGTCGGGATGGCGAATCATGCCGCGTTTCTTTCGGGCCCGGGCCGCCTTTTCCACTGCTCGGTGGTCGTAGCGTTTCCGCGTCGCCGCTTGGAGCCCTTTCTTGACCCCGTAGCCCGCCGCGGCACTCACCCCACCCAAGGCGGCCGCTTTGCCCGCCGCGATGGCCGCCGGCAGCAAAGCCAGCAAGGGGAAGAGGCCGCCCGCCTGACGGCGTCGGCGGGTTGTCATCGTCTTGCGTCGACGGGTCCGTCTCGCTTCGCGGGCCATCCGTTTCAGGGCGTTGACCGTGTGACGGCGTCGTCGCATCGCGTCTGAGTCTTCACGGGGTCGTCTCTTCCCTTTTTATGGGATCAACGGCGTCGGCGGGTGGCCGCTTCCAGTCCTTTCTTGACCCCGTACCCGGCTGCCCCGGCCACCCCACCCAAGGCCGCCGCTTTGCCGGCCGCAATGGCCGCCGGCAACAAGGCCAGCAAGGGAAAGAGGCCTCCGGTCTGACAGCGGCGTCGTCGTCGGGGTGTCGTCGTCTTGCGTCGGCGTCGGCGTGTCTTGGGCATGGTTCACGGTGCGCTGGCAGGGGTGGTGGCTTTTATACGTTCGATGGGCACCAGAGGTCGGGCGCATCCGTCCACGTAACAGTCCCCGTGCATCGGCACGTACTCGAAGCGGGACGCGTAAGTGGCCAGGCACCGGTCCGTCAACGGCGGGACCACGTCCGTCACCACGTTGTCCAACGTCTGCATCTTGATCAGAAACGGGGTCACGGCCTCCGACGGCACGCCGCACACGGTCGTGCGCAATTCGATCAACGTCTTGGCGTAGGTGGTGTACGCCCAATGGGCCATGTCCACTTTGAAAGCGAATTTCTTGAATTCCGTCCACCCTTTGACCGCCGTGCCCAAAGCCGCCAAACACGCCACCAACAGACTGTCATCCAACACGGGTCCAACGATCAACCCGGCCGCCACGATCAAGAGGGCCAATCCGTTCCACGCGGCGTGCACCCGTCGCACGCGCGTGAAGGTGCGACGATGACACCACCATTGCCGGTGGTAGAAGGCGAACAAGGAATCCAACCGTTGCAAGGTGTCGGGCGTCCACCCTTCCAAGGGAGCCGGCGTCGACGTCAACAGCGACACGGGCGTCTTGCTCATGTTTTACGAGTTGGGCGTCGACAGGCGCGAGGAGGTCCGTCGCACCACCGGCGGTCCGCCGTCTTTATAGACGGTGGTGATGGTGTTGGTGTGCGTCACCCCGGCGATGGTCCGGCCTCGCGCCCGTTGCCGTTGATCTTCGGCCAACAGATCCAATTGCCGTCGCAATTCTTCTTGGTTC
Source organism: Astreopora myriophthalma (assembly GCA_014634185.1). NCBI lineage: Eukaryota > Metazoa > Cnidaria > Anthozoa > Scleractinia > Acroporidae > Astreopora > Astreopora myriophthalma. Next base: position 806,185 of record BLFK01000259.1, on the reverse strand, counting down.
AAACGCCGTCCCGGGCGATCGTCGTCGTCGTCGTCGTCGCCGTCGCCGCCCCCACCACCCCCGTCGCCGTCACCCCCGCCGCCTCCGTCGCCACCGCGTCGTCGGGGACGGCCTCTCGGGGTGCTGCTCTGACGGCTGCTGCTGCTCCCGCCGGAGGAGGGTGAAGGGGCAGGTAGGGGGCGGGCTCGAGGTCGTTTGTGCCCCACGGACGACCGAGCATTGATGCGTGCGATCCGGGCGGCTTGCGTGTCCGAGGCACCAGACCCCACGCCCACCGTGGCCGTCTGGCGAGGCGGCGACGGGGTGCCCCCGGCCACAACCCGCGGGGTGCCCGACGTCGGAGGGGGGCTCATCGTCAGAGGGGAGGACACGGACGCGAACAATTCGTCCAACGTGGTGGGATGACGGAGCGAGGCGTAGGCCAGATCCACGTCGGGTCGAGGGGTGGTCAGGCGTCGTCGTTCGGCAGCCACTCGATCGCGTTCGGAGGCGTGGACCGCGTGCCCGGTGGCCGCCCCCACGCCCACGGGATACCGTGTGGCCATGGTGTCTCTAAGGCGTCTTGCGAGTGAACGTCCGCGTCCACCCTTCGTCCTTTAATACGTTTGCAAAGATGCGGTACCGATCGTCGGACGCCGGATGCAAATCCAAGAGGAGGTAGCCGTAAGGGCGTTGCGTCTCGCGTTCGTAGACGGCCATCACGTCCCGCCAATGCGTGGGAAACGCTTGCATCAACAGATTCCGTACGCCCAAACGATCCCGCGGGTGCTTGAACGCCACCACGTAATGCGCGTTGCGCGAAATGGTCTTGGCGTACTTGCCGGGTGGAAACATGTCTTGGCACAGGTACACCACCGTGATGCCGCGATGGTGCGAGTCTTTGGTGAAGAGATCCAACACGCGCTTGTCGTTGCCGCCTTCGGCCATCAGGTCGTCCAACACCAACACGCCGTGTTGTCCCGAGGGAAACCAGGCCGTCAAGTCGGACGGATCCGGTACCCCTTCGTGCAGCTGCACGCCCGACAAGGCTCGGAACCCGTCTTGCCAGGCTCCGTAACAATAATGCACGGCCTGAGGGGGTACGGCGAAATGCGCGGCCGCGTGGGCCAACAGACGCGTCACGAACACCGTCTTGCCGCACCCCGACGGACCCACCACCAAGACGCTGCTGGGCAACCACAACATCTAGCACTGGCACCTGCTGGCATCGCGGAGACAATCACCGTAATGATGCGGGGGCGCATGCCCCAACGCTTTATACGCACGGTTCTCCAAGGTCAGGACGCGTTCTTCCACGGCGGTTTCAAAATCTCCTCCAGGGCGTCCCAATCCATGTCGTCGGGTTCCATGTCGCGGAGTGTGTCCAAGACCCCTGCGATCATTTCCCGTCGAAACTGTCTACGCGTCAGGCGAGGCATGGTTGGGTTCCCCCTTCGACCCTTCTCTCTCTTTTTATAAGAAAAAAAGACCTCCACCCAGCCGGAGTCGAACCGACAACCTCGAGATCTACAGTCCCGCGCTCTGCCATTGAGCCATGGGCGGGGGCTCTGGGGGAAGAAGGGAAAAAACACACGCACACCCTTTTTCATCGTTCCAACCGTTTTATTGACAACGCATTATTCTGGGACCAGTCTTTGAAATCTAAACGTGTCCAGTCGGTGCCTTGACGTCGGATCCGACGTTTCAACCAGTGCCCCACCCGATGGTCGTTCTGGACCAGATCCTGACGATCGAACGAAGCCAGAAAGTCGTCCAACGTGTCGCCCCGACTCTTATAGGCCAAATACATCAAGGCGTAATGCCCGCAACTCTGGCTGGTGATGGTCTGCAGACTCTGTCGATTCGTGTCCACCCAGCGCCAATGGCACACGATCCACTGCATCAAGGAGCGGCTCTCGTACGTCACCAACGGCAAGCCGTAACTGTCCATCACTTCGCGTCGGTCGTCTTCGGTCCACAGGGCGATCCAATGCGTGCCCGGTCGGTCGTGCGGGTCCGTGTTGACGATGTACGCGCGGGGCATGGATTTGTCCCGAGGTATGGGCAACGTGTCGCTAGCAAACACCCCGGCAAAATACCGCGCCAAGGCAGGATCGCTGCGAGCCAAAAAGTCCAACTGCCGGTCGGTGGTGGCCACGAATTCCATCTCGGTACTGAATGCCTCTCTCTCGGTGTGCATGACTTTATACCCGGTACACGTTGTACAGCACGGCTCCTTCGGGGTTGATCTCCAACACGTTCTCGAATTCGGCGTACAACACCACGTTGATGACGTGGGCTTTGGCCGCTCGCAGACGGAAGAGGACGCGCACGTCGCCGTCTTGACGCGGGTTCAGCATGCCCCGATCCGCCGACCCGCTAGGCACGTTGTTCCACATGAACAAGGTGCACCCTGCCGTACCGCCCCACTGCTCGGGGGCGATCATGCTGGGTCGGCTCTTCATCAAGGCTTCGCTGGCTTGCAAGAAGCGATGGTACCCGTCCAGATCTTTGTACGTGTCACCCGTGTTCAATTCCAAGGTCTGGTAAAGGTACTCTTCGCCCCGCACGATCTGTTTGATGCTGGTCAATCCGAATTTCTGGAAGGCGAAGGGATGGTAGGCCACGTTCCCGTTGTAGGCGTTGGTGTGCAACAACCCCACGATCAACCGGTCGGGGATCCGGCCTTGGAACAGGTTGCCCTCGTCGAAATCCAATTGGTTCTGCGGATGCGAAAACACCCGGATCTCGCTGCCCACCACCGTGTACTTAGCCACCTGCCGTTTCCGCGGATCGTGGCGGGCCGCTTCCAATTCTCGGTACAACGGGTCCGACAACCGCAACTGGCAGACGTGGAAGGTCAGTTTGACGTCGTCTTCTTGCAAACGGCCGTTCAAGGCCACCCCGTTCAAGAAGAAGGCGGGGGCATTGAAGTAAAACCGGATCTTGAGTTCCACGTGGGGCACCAAGGGTTTGCCTAGGTGAAAGATCTCCGAATGCGGCACGAATTGCAACGTGACCGTGTGCCCCCCTTGGTACCGTTTCTGCGCTTCTTTGGATTCCAACACCGCCGCTTTCTGGCTCTCGCTCAAGTCCCTGTAGTCGGCGTGCGGGGCCGCATTGTCCAACTTGTTGGCCGTCAAGGGGGTGGGAAAATCCAAGGCGTTGAAGGCTTTCAGGCCGTGGCGGTAGCTCTTGAACCACCCTTGCGGTTGCAAGATGGTGTCCCCTTCGTCGTTGGTGTAATTGAGCAAGGTTTCCAAGTACGCCTTGTAGGCGTACGTGTCCGTCTGAGGACTGATCAAGGTGCCGTTGGCGTGCACCGTCACTTGCTTGAGCAACGTGTGGGCCAGGTTGGGTGCCGGATACAAGGTGTCGGCGTCCGCCAGGTTGCCGGCGTCGCTCTTCTTCAAACGGAGTTGCATCCGAAAGTAACTGCGGCTCAGGTCCACGTACTCGGGCAAGGCGGCCATCACGAATTCCACCGGATTGATGCCCGTGGTCACCGGCGACAGTTCCACCATGCGGTACGCCACCGCCGACGTGTCCGTGCTCGGCACCTCGAACAATTGAAAGTCGTCGGCGTAGGCGGACTTGGAGGCCCCGTGCAGAGTGACGGCCGTCATCGTCGTCATCGGCGTCTCACCCCGCCGCCTCGTTGAGGAATGGTGCGACGTGGGCGGCGCATGCTTCTTTTATGCAGTCGGGCCGCCAACTCGAAACCCGGCAGGACGGGGGCTCCGCTCCAAAGACGTCCTCCCAGCTGTCGGGTGAGTTTCCGGTGAAGTTGGCCGGCCAGTTTGAGGGCCGGCAAGATGGGCGAGATGCCGAGGAGTCCTCTGCGCTGCCCTGACAGACCGCGTTCGCCCACGCGCGTTCTCGGTCGCGATCGCACGGGTTGCATCGTCTTTCAACCGAAGAGATCCGCCACGCGTCGTCGTTTCACGGCTTTCTTCGCTCGACTCGCCAGTCCCTGCGCTTTGCGTTTCACGGCTTTCTTGGTTTGTCCCACCACGCTCTGCGCTTTCCGTTTCACGGCCTGCTGGGCTTGTCTTTTAAGCGTTCGGGTGGCCAATCGGACCACGCCGCAGGGACCGCCCAACGCGTCCAACCCCGATTTCAACAACGTCTTGACCCCCGACATCAAGATGCCCCCCAGACCGCGTCTGGTGTGATCGGGCGTGTACCGCGTCAGACTGCCTCCTCGCATGATGTCGTGCTCGGCTCGGCTGTCTCTCTCTCTTTTTTATAGGTCGCTCCGTTGGAAGTGCAAGGTGACGACCGTTACGCCCCGTCCCACGGCCGCCGGCCGCCCGTCGCCGTCGGTCAGGCACACGTCCACCGTGTCGAAGAAGAATTGACGCACCGTCACGTACTGCACGTGACGGGGTTCGAAGAGCGTCCGGCCTCGCCCCGTGCTCTGCCCGTCCACGTCGCACAAGACGTCGGTCGACCGCGTCCCCATGCGACGACTCTGACCCACGTTGCTGTGCACGTACCACGTCAGCCGGGACGTCCGACGGGGCCGTCGGCGACGTTCGAAGAGCGTCTCGAACCAGCCGTCGTTCAAGCCGCTCAGTTCCCACGAGTATTGTTGATACAAGATCACGTGGTTGCCGACGAGCTCCCAGGCCGACAGGGTTAGCCCGGCCCAATCTTTCTCCAGGGTCACGGGATTGACGGTCGGCCGCATGGTCAAGCGAGGTCCCGGCACGTTCCCCTGGGCGTCCGTACCGCCCATCCGTCGCATGAGATCTTGATGCATGCCCGACCCAATGTCCCCGTCGCACACCACCCGGGCGTTGTCGATCACCAGCGTGTCCGGGTCGGGCCAACGAAACTCGGGCACGAAGGTGGCGTCGCCTTCCTTCCAGTTCCACCCCACTTGCACCTTATTCCAGTACTTGCGTTGTAGATCGTCCACCACCGCTTTCACGAACGACACCCCGTCGTGGCAACGGCCGGCCAAAGAAGTATGCCAGCAACGCGCCGCGCGGGTACACGCGCAACAAGGTGTCTTGCCAACTCTCGTCCTTGGCGTCATCGGCGTCGTCGTCCGGCACGCTCAGACGGACCACCCCCACCACCCAACGCCCCCCGCGTAACCACAGGGGTGGTCTCATGCGAGTGTGGAAGGCCACGTTGGTGTTGTCGGGGAACCCGACGTCGTCGCCGTCGCTGGGCAAGGTCACGTAAAAGGCGTCCATGGTCTTCGTTTCCGTGCGTCCTCGAGCCGCTTTATACGTCCCGTCGGAAGTGCAAGGTCAGCAGGGTGCGGCCTTGCCCGAACCGGACCAACGTGCCGTCCGTCTCGGCCACTTGCGTTTCCAACACTTCCATGACGTCGTTGCGCACGGGATGGTACTGCACGTGCAACGGTTCGAAGTACACCGTGCCTCGCCCTCGACGTCGGTACTGGACTTCGCACAAGAGGTCCGTCACTTGCCGTCCCACGATGGTGCTGCCTCCGGCATTGCAGTAGATGTGCAAGGTCCGCGTCGGGTGGCCCACCACCGCACGAAACGCGTTGTTCAGGTTCTGGAACCGCCAATGGCAGTTCATGCTCAGCGCGAGGTAGACGAAGCCGAACTGGTTGGTCCGCACCGTCCAAAAGACGGGTTGACTGGTCGAGTCGATCAAGTCTCGGGTGGGTCCGACCATCGTCGTGACGTGGTCGTTCGGGAACTCCATGCACAGGTTCGGGCCCAGGACATCCTTGCCTCGTTTCGTCAACGTCAACCAGCCCATCTTGTAAGCCAATTTGTGACTGAGGATCAGGGTGGGCGTGTTGTTCCCGTTCATCTTGGTCCGGGTATTGTCGACGATCAGATCACGGTCGGCCCCCCGTTGTTCCCAGCGAAACGTCACGTACAAGTGTTTGCCGCTGCCATCCACGAACCGATGGCCCGTGTCGACCGTCGTCGTCCTGGCACACTCGATCGCGTCGACGATGGCTTTCACGAAACTTTCGCCGTCCACCACCGATTCCAGATGGTCGACGTCGGCCATCTTGACTTGCTTTTCGTGGGTGACCCCACCCTGCGGATATCGGATGACGTCTTCGGTGTACCATTTGCTGTAGGCCAGGTACTCGTTCGGACCCACCAGTTCGTACAGGTCGACGCGGGCGTCCGGCAGGGACAGGCTGCTCAACCCCACTTGCCACCCGTGGCCTTTCAGACGCAACGGGTACGGCAACCGGACTTTGTACCAGGCGGCCGTGTTGTCGGTGAATTCGGACCGGCTGGCGTCGCTGGGCAACGTTACGAAAAACCCTTCGTCGCTCATCCCAAGGTCTGCACGTCCTTCTTGGCCACCCAACTGTCGTACTTGCTCGGCCACCCTTTCCAACGCACCAAGACCTTCTCGCCACTGCGTTTAAGTACTTTCTCGATGCGGAACAGCGCGTCGTCGCCCCCCGTCACTTTCTGCAACTCCTGCTCGTAAAACGTGCCTTCCAACGGCGTGCCGTCCATCTCTTCCACCTTGTACGTGGGCACGGGTCCCGGGCGCACGGCACGCACCACGAACACTTCTTCGGTCCACCCGGGCAAGTACCCTTTCTTGAACGGGCGATGGTGTTTGCCCAACCGCACGCGATCGCCCACCTTCCAGCGGGCTCGTCGGGGTCACGTCGCGAGGCGCTCGGCCGATGCTCCGATGCCGGCTGGCGTTGTAGCCTTTCACCAACGCGGGCAGCACGTCGTCGAACCGCAACGTGTTGGCGGCCATGAAATAGCGGTACATGCGCCCTTTCAACGTGCGATTGAACCGTTCCACCACCGCCGCTTTGGCATCCCCGTGCATGGAAAAATGATGAATGCCCTTCTGTTTCAACAACGTCTGAAACGGACGGTTGTAAAATTCTTTGCCGTTGTCCGTCTGCAACTTTTGGGGGCGTCGGCCGTCTTCTTTCAAGATGGACCCGAAGGCACGGACCAATGCGGCCCCCGTCTTGGTCTTGAGCGGGCGGACCCACGCGTACTTGGACAAGACGTCCACCACCGTCAGCAAGTAACGGATGCCGCGGTTGTGCCGGCCCAAGCGTTGCACTTCCACCAGATCCGCCACCCACTGTTCGTCCACGTTGAACACCAGCACCGGCACGGTGGGAAATCGACAGCGTTGGGGTTTGTGCAACGTGTAGGCCAGATCGCCTTCCAAGGCCGCTCGGGCGTCCCGGAGCGACAGCCCTTGGGCGTCGGCGAACCGTCGGACTCCCCCCAAGGCGCCCGGCGTCGACGGATCCGCATACCGAGCCCTCACGTGCTGGGGAGAGGGTCTTTTTCGTGAGGCGGGGGCACGTCGCTTCTGAGACGTCTTCTTCTTCGGGGCGGGGGCGGACAGAGCCACCATCGTACGCGAATCCAGAGCAAGCGACCCACGCTCGGCACGCGGTCGGGATACGTTTTATGGATGAGGTGGAACCAGGGTTCGGGGTCCGCGTTCCGACGCACCAACCACGTCACGAAGGCGGCGTAGTGCCCCCAACGAAACAGCGGGTGCTCGAGCAAGACCTCGAAGACGGTCATGGGGGACTCGCGGTCCGACTCGTCGTCCTCCAGGTCGAGCCATGGACACAGCACCCCTGCCGAGTCGATCAGACGGGTGCACAGCCACCGCGTCAAACGCCAGTGCACCCAGCGTCGTCCCGTCTCACCCCACATCTCTTTCACAAATGAACCCACACGTTTGACAACCCTGTCTTTTATTGATTCAGATTTTACACAAACGTTCAAATAGAGCAGGCAGGGTCCGATACACCTCGGGATAGGTCGAGGCCCGCCACAATAGGGTCTTCAATTGTTGCACGGCTCGAGGGAATTGTTCCAGGTGACGCGTCCCCACCACGGCAATGCGACCCGACAGTGTCGGGATCCCGTCGTCGTCGTAGTCATCTATGGTCCGGGTCGGTTGGAAACGATGGAAGGTGGTGGGAGAGGTGAAGTAACCGAGCACGAACCACGCGTCGCAGTCCACCTCGTACAGGAAGATGGGTTTTTCTTGTCGACGCGCCAAGGCCACGCTCCAACCCGTTCCACCGCGCACTGTCACCCCGTCCTGCTCCAGGTGGCCGAACGCCACCACCGTGTCGGCATCCTTGACGATGTGGTGATTCCGGCTCAAGAGTTCCCACACGGGTCGGTCCCCCCGTTCGTTGGCGCGCGGGGGGCGTACTTGGCATAAGGCTCGCCACCCTTCTTCCAGGGCCTCGTCCGTCAAGGGCGTCACGTCTTTCTGGGCGCGGGCGTGCGATGGACCCACCACTACGCGGCAAGGGATGCGCAGCTGGGTCGCCACCTGTTCGGCCAGGGTATCGGTCCCTCGAGCACCTCCCGTCACGAGTTGTGTCATGATGTCTCAACAAGAAAATGAATGCACACTGAGTTGGACACAACGTCTTTTATTGACAAAAAAAGTTCACGCGTGGGTTCACGCGTGGTCGGGTTCCACGGGTTCCGCGTGCCACGCGTCTTCCTCGAGACGTTCGGGCGCGTAAAAACAGTGTCTGAAAGGTTTACATTCCGGGCAGTCCGCGGGTGTCCACGCGCGGGCCCTCGCGTACGTACTGTCGACTTCGTCAAAGTAGGCTAGGTCCTTCTCTTCTTTGCAGGCGTCGCACAAGACGCGATCCAACAAACGATCGCACCGCACGTGCCACATCCGGCGTTCCTCGGCTTCCTGGTCGGCGCGTCGACGCAGCCGCGTTTGCAGTTGCTGGGTGACGTCTCGCCATTCTTCCATGGTCTGACGAAGACTCTGGAGGTGATCGCACAACTGGACCCGGACCCGTTCGTGGTCGTGGCATGCCTCTCGCGTCTCACTCAGTTGGCGCTGCAACTGGTGGATCCGGTCGTGGAGGTACTGGGTCGGGAGGTTTCGGTTGGCTTCGTTTGCGTCGGCGACGTCGATGCAGCCGGAGGGGCTCGGGGGGTGAATGCATGACACGTGGTGGGTTGGTGCCGGGGACCCGTGTCCGAGCATCCGAGGGCGTCGGCAAAATCTTGCAGAAAATGAAGGTAGGCTTCTTGGAAGGAGTACCCCGCGGCCAGACCTCGGCGTACACGATCCAACCAGTAGGCGTCTTCCGTCGGGTAGCTAGACTTCACGAGGTCTTTGTAGTACGTCCGATACCTCACGTCTGCCAACGAGGGCACCGAGGCTCGACTCTTATACCCACCTCCACCCCGTTCGCCCAGCCTGTCGGGATCGCATGCGCGGGGGTTGCGCGCGTCGTCTCCCACGCCATGGGTTGGGTCGGGTTCCACGGTCGGTCCGGTGGGCTCGTCTCCCACGCCATCGGGATCCACGGTCGCACACGTACCAACGGGCTCTGACCTCTTCGACATGGCCACATGCGTTGTCCAAAGGGGCGGCGGTCTCTCCCTCTTGTAGGGGGCGTGGGCCACACCCGCTCGGCCTGTCGGGAACCCACGCGCGTGTTTCGGGCACGTGCTCCGTAATTTTACGGACGCTGCGCGTGGCAGGGCACGTGCTCCGTAGTTTTCCAGACGTCCCACGCGTGGGCACGTGCTCTGGGATTTCCCGGGGCCTTGCCATTGGACGACGATGAGGTCATCCCGTCGTGCTGGTCGGGCGTGGATCGCAGGTATAAGAGTGTCGCGCGGACGGGCTCTGCATCATTCCAGACTCTCGAGTTGTAGTGAACAAGATGATCTCGTGGGAGTATGGTACTCTGTCTCCGGCGAAATACCCGTGCCCTGAGAAGACTCAGAAGAAAAAGACCCCGCCCAAAAAGATGGACCACCTGTCGGGGGCGCGGACGGATTCGTTGACGCGTCGTCAAAAACCTGCGCGTCAGAAAGCCCGCCAAAAAGCGGCCGCCGAACGCCGTGCCCAAGGCGGCCAGCATCTGGACTTGAGCACCCGCTTGGAGAAGGACACCACGCCCCGGGATGCGGTCGGCGGTCCACCTCCACGCAAGAGGACGTGCCCGGCACCCGTGCCGACCACCTCTACCCTGAACACACCGGAACCCCAGACCTTGGAGGAACTGTTCGCGAGCCTGCCTCCGCCCGAGCTCGAACCGGACCCGTTGCCGCCGCCCTTGCCGACGCTGCCACCCGTGATCCCGGAGACGGTGCCGACGCCTCCACTCGTGGTCCAGGAGCAGGTGGAAGTCTTGGAGGAAGGGTCGGCGGGCTCGATGCCCGACGAGGCGTACTGTTGCGGCTTTCCTGCCCCTCAGGAGGAAAAGACAGACGCTGCACCACCCCCACCGGTGCTGAGGTGCCCTTTCCACACCTTGCCGCTCCACCACGACATCTCCCGCAAAGGCTGGCGGTACGTCCAGTGCATCCACCAACACTGTCCCGTGTGGGCGGGCCTGGACAAGGCACCCGCGTTGCTCCAGGCTTTGGAAGGGGCCGTGCATCCCGACATCCAGGCAGGCCCCTTCTTCTGCTACTGCGGCGTCGCCGCCCGCGTGGCCGTGGTGCAACGGGACACGCCCAACCGAGGACGCGGTTTTCTGACGTGCCGTCGCTCGGGCGACGGAGGGTGCGACTTTTTTCAGTGGGTGGATCGTCCGTGGACCCCTCAAGTCATGTGGCGGCGCGTGGCCATGTTCGACCCACCGGCTCCGGCTCCGTCAGGGTGGCGTCGACCTCTGCAGTCCCCACCCACGATCATCCACAAGATACCGTCCCCACCCGAGAACGGGGTCTTCCACACCATCTTTCCGGTGCCCGAGGACCAATGGAAAAAGTGGCCGTCGCCGGTGATGGTGCGAGCCCCGTCGCCTGACGCGTGGAACAGGTGTTACAACAACCCCAAAGGCCAGTGAGTGCGTGCGTGGGGTGCGCGCGCGTGAACTTTGTACATAAGAAAGCGGTCGGACCCGGCCTAGTCAGTCATGGATCGAACCTTGTTGGAGAACGTGTGTCTCGTCGTCGATCTCGACGGGTACAGTGTGCATGTGCAGAAACAAGACCGTTGGCCCACGTTCGTCCCGCGGGAACTCGGGTGGTGCGACTGGACCGGCGAGCATCACGGGTCCCACCATTACGCTCACCCGTACCTCTGGCGGCGCCTGGACGTGGCGGATCGCAAGACCGCGCGGGTAGTGCGAGAACGCGTGCACGGCCTCCCGTTCTACGCCCACGAGAGCGAACACGCCGCCCCCTTGAGCGAGTTGCCCCAAGACCTCCAGAGCTTGTACGACCGTTTCAAGACACCCGACCGACCACGCGTGGCTTTCAAGGGGGGTCATTACGAGAAGGATTTGTTGAAGAGTTTGAACATTCCTTACTTTGACCTGGAAGTGTATGCGTGCCCCAAGTTCGACGACCTGACACGCTTGGCCACCGTGGCGACCTGCGGCCACCACGACGATCCCGACCGCCATCATTGCCCTCGCGTCGAATGTTATCATTTCGTCCAGTGGATGCGTGGGGCCCTGGGACGGAAAAGAGACATGCGTTTTGTGAACGTCGCGCGGGCGCAGCGTTTGGCCCAGCCTTGATTTTTTTGTACATAGGAAAAAGGTATTAAATTTTGTTATTATTGTTCATAACTGTGTGGTCATGCCTTTCCTAGCATGTAAGGGGTGGGGGTCTCAAGAGACCCCCGAGGCTTGTCCGGGGACGGTCCAGGTCTAGTCAAGGAGGGCGCCCAGAGGTGTCCCACGTGACCGAGAGGGGTCGGTTGGGGGGGATACCCCCCTATCCCCCCTCCAGAGGGTTTTTTAAAAAAGCGGCTCGGATTGGTCGACGCGGGTCGGGTCACGTGCTTGTCCAAGCCTGTATAAGAGAGCACCCGGCTCGCACCCTCCCAAAACGAACATGGCGACCGCCCAAGACGAACCCTGCTTGGTGTGCTTGCACGACACGGTGCCCTACGTCCCGACCCTCCAATTGATGGCTCGCATGGCCTCGGTGAACAAGCGCGCCCTCGACACCGGCACCCCACCCGTCCACCTCTGGAAAACCGCCAGAACCTTCTGTTGCCGCCAGTGGCTTCACGTGCTCTGCCTGATGAGGTTCTGCATAATGCAATATGGCGATGGCCCCGTCAACAAACGAGACTGGACCTGCCCCCATTGCCGCGCCAATCTGGTGAAGCTGGGTGAGGATACGGCCAGCGTCGATGCCGAGACCCAGACGGGGGACCTGGACCCCTCAGACGCAGCCAGTGAAAGTGGGGACACGGTCCTCGTGTCAGACACGGAGGAGGACGACGATGCCCTTTCCACGGACGACGGCACCTATGGGTTCGTGATGCCGGACACGCCCCCGTACACGGAGGATGAGGAGGACCCATGAGGAAAAAAATTGTAAATAGTCGTTGTTTTATTAAAATTCGTTTAGGGACGAGGGTTCACTCGGAGCCCTCCCACGTTCCCGCGTGTAAATTAAGTTCGTTTTTTATTAAACATTGTTTTTTATTCAATTTGAGCGTGACTTCCGGTTGGATGACGTCATGTCCGGTCTCGAACGTTCTGCCCCGACCTTCCTGATTCAAAAATGGCGGTGTTTCGCCATGGACCAATCAGAAGCCATCTTTCTTTTTTGAATTTCCCGCCCTTTATGCAAATTTCCAACCGTCAAAAGGCAAGCGAACGTGACCACATAACTACTTACTAACTTCTCTGCTCATAGCTCAAGGGTAGAGCGCGAAACTGTGGATTTTTCTTTCATAAGTTAATTTGGCATACTGGACAGCAATCATGCCCAGACACGTTCGGGTAATTGAATATTCATCAAAACAATACTGTGGCTTCTCATTGGGTGACCATGATATCACTTCTACCTCATTGGCTCTGTGACCAACCGTTTGTAATTTGAATGAATTTTTTCCCGTTAAAATATTACACGCGTTGTTTCACGTTGAGCTAGGGTTGTGCTCCAAGATGCCCGGTTGTTTTGTAATTCATGCACACGTTGTGTCTTTCCTTTTTTTTTCCCGCCCAAATTTGCCCGTGTTGGTTCACGACTCGGCTATGGTTGTGCTCCAACATGCCTCGTTGTTTTGTTGTTCATGCACGCCTTGTCTCTTTCCTTTTTTTCCCGCCCAAATTTGCACGTGTTGGTTCACGAGTCGGCTAGGGTTGTGCTCCAACATGCCCCCTTGTTTTGTAATGTTGACACAGCTCTATGTGCTTGTGCAGTCACCGTGGCGGTTCTGGTATCGCAATGGTACACGCGCAGGGTTAATGTCATGGTACACGTAATTGTAGACGCGTGGGGTTAAGGTTCCACGTTCGGGTTATGGTCGGACCTCTTTGCATTTATTGAGCCGCCGTGATGGTAGACGTTCAGGTTATTAAATATAATATTCATCGCACGTCTTATCTCAGCCTATTCATATACAACAATAGCTTCATTCAGCGATTTGACTTTACAATAGGATGTGCGATGGCTGGCTCTACTGCGACCCACGCGTATCCCTACACCTACGACTGTCCACCTTGCGGACAATCTCTTAAATGGTTTCTCTCACTTCAACAACACCAGACGTCTTCCAGTTGCCACATACCTCCGAGAAACGGGTACCTTCCGTGTCACTACGCCTGCAGAGCCTGTGGTCGCGTCCTATTGTTTGTCGTTCCTGCAAAGAGTACATGAAATATGCTTGTCCCCGTCTACCACAACAACCCTGTCCTAAAGAAGTGTGTCCAAAGTGCCACAAAATGCTTTCTGTATCCGTGGTCTACAGACATTGGCATAAAAGGGGTCTCAAGTGCAGGTCTCGTAAGCATAAGGATTGCCCGGACTTTATCCGAGAACCTTCAACGGGTACTACTCATCTCTGTGGCGATTGTCGAACTCGCTACAATGGATTCCACTGTTTGGAACGTCATTGGACCCGAACCCCTGAGGGAGAGATCGTCACGCCTGAGGATAGCCGTAATGTATGCCATGCCCGGAGACAAGCGAGGGCAAGGACTCGGGAGGGAAGGGCAGCCAAGCGGAGCAAGACCGTCTAGGGACGGGGCAATCGCTCAGATCCCCACACGTTCCTGCTTGTCCATAAGTTTTTTTCTCATTAAAATCGTTTTTTCAAATTCATTGTGGCGTGATTTTCCGGCTCACTTCCGGTCGGGCGTGACCTTCCGATTACCCGTGACGTCACTTCCGGTTTTTTCCTCTTGAAGACGGCGTGTGACCACCATTGAATCCACAAACCAGAACGCTTCCTTTCCATTCCAATTTGGGCGCGAAAATTCAGATTTCCCGCCTTATGCAAATTTTTCCAACCGTCCCAACCTACGTGGAGGGACGTACACCATCTACTATAATAATATTGTTAAACATCTGGGGGAAGTGCATGATTTCAATCCTTCTTTTTCTGCACATATGGCAGAAATGCTTTTCACTGGTCAGCGTGGTAGCCCAAAATATACTTTGCCTCAAGAGCAACTGGAATTTCCGGTAGAAAGGCGGTTCAGTGTTCCTCAGATATCAAAACTCCCGGGAGTTTGTCCTCAAACAGTGGAAAGACGCCTGTCCGAGCATGGTTTAAGCATTCGAGAGCCGTATGCCGACATGCATGGCAACGATCTAGATGCCCTACTTAGGCGCATATTACGTGAGTTTCCTAATGCTGGTTACAAGAGAATGACTGGCTTCTTGTTTGCTAGAGGAAAACGACTTCAGCGTAGTAGGATACGATCTGCCATGCAATGAGTCAACCCTGACGGTAGCATAAATTTTCTTTCCGCGGGAACAATATGCATAATTTATTACTCGCACCAGACCATAGCAAACGAGATCCCTGAAGTCCCGGATTTAGAAAAACATAATTCGAAATACGAATAGAATCGCATTTCGTACAACACAATATGTGTCGAACTACACAATGTGAAAACACAGCAGAGAATCGTTGCCGCAGCAAACATCATTCGCAAAGATGAATCGAATGCAAGGCAGCAAAAACAACAGCAATGTTTTGGCGGACATAATTGAGAACACGTAAAACACAATTCGTGACATCAGAAACACCAGTGAAAACATTCAAAATCGCATTGGCAAAGAGAATAACAAAATCCTAAACTTAATTTTGGCGGTATTTACACTCTGTAGATCGCCGATAACGGCAACAACAACAGCAACACTAACAGAGGGTGGTCAACCTGTGGCTTCATTAAGAGAAAGCAGAGTTGAACACTTGTTGCCTCGGAACTGGGAAGTCAGTGATCGATCCGCGATCGAGGACGCTTTTATCCGAAAAATCGCCCTGATCAACCTTTGGTCCATTCTCATGTGAAGATCGATAACAAACGATATAACAGAAAAGATCCATATAGCAGAAATTTAACAAACACTGGCTCAAATTTAGCCAACCGAATTCCTGCAACGTTATCCACATTTCAATTTTTCTTAGGTGATGATAAAACCAACCACCATAGAAGAATTAGAAGGCATATATAAATCGTTCAGCTTGGGTAAAGGTCCTGGCTATGAATATCCCTATGCATGTGATCAAATCTTCTTTTCCCTTTATTTCCACACCCCCCTGCATGCTATTACCCTTTCTTTTGGAATGGGTGGATTTCCAGTTAAGTTGAAAGTTGCTAAAGTAATTCCGGTCTTTAAAGCTGACGACCCTTCACTGCTAACTAACTACGGATCCATATCCCTTTTATCCAAATTTCCAAATTTTTTGAAAGAGTTATGCATAATCGTCTAATTTTGTACAGCTGCCAGTTTGGATTACGAAAGAATCACTCTACCTGCCTTGCAATTGTCCACTAACCAATAAAACAGCATCATCTATTGCTAAAAATCCAATTACTGCCGGGGTTTTTCTAGACTTGTCAAAAGCATTGGACACATTCGACCACCAAATTCTATTTTGTAAACTTGGGCACTGTGGTATCCGTGGTTTGGCCCTTCAATGGATAAAAAAGTCATTTTTCTGATCGCAATCAGTTTGTTCAATGCAACAGCGCTGCTTCATCTAGGCAACATATCAAGTGTGGCGTGCCTCAGAGGGATCCATATTAGGACCACTCTTATTTTCTATATAAATGACCTTCGCAATTCCTCGCATCTTGCAGAAACTGTGCTGTTTGCAGACGACACTAGCATTTTTTATTCACACTCAAATGTTTTCCACCTAACTGCTGTCCTAAATGGGGAACTTCAAAACAAAACTTGGATGAACGCTAATAAGTTATCTGTTAATGTTAAAAAGACTATGTTCTTTTCAAGTCAAACCAAAGAGGAATTGGTGCATCCATGACCCTTTCACGGCAAGTTGCGCAATCGACTACTCTTAAGAAAGCGATGAAACATTGGCTTCAACACAACTTTACTCCACTGGGTGGAGTAAATTTGGTTACAATCTTTTCAAAGGGCGGCAAAAAAAGTCACGTGACAATAAAATCTGCATACCGTACCAGGGTAGGGTAAAATGTTCAGTCTCACGGGTTTCTTAATGACTCTACCTAATCTTGTACAACGGGCTGTAACAACTACAGCAAGTTAATTTCTTGGGTGTATTCATAAATGAATACACCTAAAAACCTCACATTGATCATATTTGTAAAAAGATTTCCAGGTTCATAGGTATAATTTTTCGCTCCTCCTTTTATTTATCTACCCAAACCAAGGTATCTTTGTATTACACCCTTGTCTACCCTTACCTGAGTTATTGTAACATAGCATAGTCCTCCACATATGTAAGTAAATTAAATAGAATATTTTGGTGCAAAAACGTGCTGTGCAAATTAGAGCAAAAGCTATCTATCGTACTCATACTGACCCTCTATTCTACAAGTTGAAGATTTCAGATATCTTCCACTTAAACACCAGCACATGCTTCCCAAGCTTTCGCAAAAGCAGAGTATAATAGGACATGACATCGCATATAGGGTGCGGGGAAAACATTTTAATCTTTCAGCTTCCTCCCTTCCGTTAACCACTATTAAGCACTTCCCAGACAAGCTAGACTCGATGACTCGCCATGATGCGCTTATCTTGTGTTTGGGTTGCCTGTGAATACTGGTAAACAAACAACGTGACTTGGTACAAAATCGGGCAATAGTTTCACAGAAATGTACTTTCCTTAAGGTGGACTTAGGTACGAGAATACAACATACACTGCAAAGAGTAACGCTTTGGTATTTTCAAAAAATGAGCGGGTCCTAGAAGCAAGATTTGAACCTTTGAATTGCATTTCAACATCTATACAGGAACACTTGTCACTATTCTTCATACGATCTTTAATCCAATCGACGAAGGAACTAATTCGCGCAAAAACAGAATACGTATCTCCGGCAGGGCATCCGGGTATACCCCAGCTTACAGCCCCCCGCAGGACAAACTTGCCGTACTCTTCGCAGACAAGCGGTCCGCCGCTATCGCCGTTACAACCACTGACGTTGCTGTTACCGCCAAAGCCAGCACAAAGCATGGATTCGTTATTAACGGCCTTAAACAAAGAGTTTCCCCTTGAACATGATGATTGGTTTACTGTCGGCATTTGAACTTCCTGCAGTTTTAAAGCTTTCGCTCCACCTCGTTTATCAACTCCCCAACCTATGAAATGAAAGGAACTGACGATAACTTATCATATCATTCCTAGCGTCTAGTACTTGGTCGTTTGTTCACCTTTGCGTCAGGCCGATTGTCTTAGTGTTGTTACAACAAATGCGATCGGGCAGTAGGGATGGCGCAGTGGTGAAGGCACTCGCCTCCCACCAATGTAGGCCCGGTTCGATTCCCGGACTCGACGTCACATGTTAGTTGAGTTTGTTGTAGTTCTCGACTCTGCTCCGCGAGGTTGTTCCCCGGGTATTCCGGCTCTCTCCTTTCCTCAAAATCCAACATTTACAAATTCCAATTGGATCTGGATTCAGTTGAGGAGTGACCACTCTGTGGAGGTGCCATGTTCTAATTTATCTATTTATTTATCCATTTATATATATATCATCAGGAGCTTATTATGGGCTCCTGATATAATTTATTCGAGAATTGTCCTTTTCACGACTTGCGCGACCTCGCGCTCAAGAAAATGATAGAATTTGTGCCGTTATTCGTTAACATGTAAGTGTCTGGGGCCAGTTGCATAAAAGTTGCCCTTACCACTAGCCCTTACGTCCGACGTTAGCCTGAAGTCTGACGATGTTAGGCCACGTCTACGCCAGACGTACCGTTGCACCTGCAAGACGTTCACAGATACTAATTAGGCCAGACCTTCACGTGCAATGGCGACTGCAGTATTTGTGCAACCGAGGTTGTACAAATATGTTTACGTTGAAACATTTTGGAACATGTAAAAAGTGGTAAATGAAGCCGGTAAAGACCACCCAGAACAGCTGGCGCGTGCCCATCACCTGTTTAAATGCTAGTCCCGACTAACGTCAGACGTTTTTTAAAGTCCAAACATTTGCAACCGAGATAAATTTCGCGCCTGATTGAACTTTCTGACGTTAGCACTTAGTCCTGGACGTCAATCTGTTATGCAACCGGCCCCTGATGACTATTGTTATGTACTGACACCTCTAATGTAACTCCTTAGATGATGGTAGTAATAGTTGAGTTGATCGTTTGGTCTCACGATGGTGTCATAACAGAATCGTGGATCACGACGCTTAGACCGTTTCCTTAGATGCTGTTTATACCTGTGAGGTAGCACAGTTGGCCGACGTCAACTCTTTGGTTTTGGATCGGCAGACAGACGAGTCCAACAGCTTGAGTGAAGTTCGCTGGTCTGGAAAGTCTGACTATCGCTATGTCAAAACCATAACTGGTCTCGAATTGAAAGCGTTCGTGTATGCAGCACTGTGATACGTTGAAATATTGCTCGGTTCCTTCCTCTTTTTTGCGATCGTGCTCACCTGGCAAAAATAAATTGTTAGCCCACTCTCGTGACGACCCACCCCCTACCACTCCCCCCACATAAGAATGTAAGCACCTTAACTTTTCAAGTAAAGGTGAATTTCTTGTAGCGACAAAGTTTTCATTGGGGTAGAATAAAGAATTCGACTTCGCTGATGAAATTGCACACCATAAGCAGCTAGGCCTATTTTCTGATCGTGTTCGGGGAGGGATATTTGATGAGTTTATTCTTGGTTTTCACGTGACGTCATGAAAATACTGAAACATAAAACAGGTTTGCAGAGCGTGCATGTGGTTACTGTTGTAGTTTCATATGGCACTTTGTCTGGCTTTCTTTCCAAAGCAAATTCGTTTCAGTTAAAAGTTATTCGAGTCATGAGTCGAATTATGATAGCCAGATCGTACTGTTATATCAAAGACAGTTCCTTTTGACAGTTCCGAAAATAGGCGTGGAATTGGTGTTAAAGAAGTAAACGCGACCATTTCTGTTCAGCGATGAAATGAGGACAAGTGCAATTTAAAAACAGAAAGAAAAAATTGACACCTCGGGAATGTCAACGATAAATTCTTTAGGAAAAAATTGTAAAAGCAGTAGACATTACATTACATGACGCACATTTGCTTCTAAAGCAGAAAATGTAAAAAAAAATTTTTTTTGGTTTTTGCTGATTTTCCAAGGCCCGGTCACACTGTCACGCCATTTTAGAAAACATCATGCCGCATTGTTGGGTTTTGTTGTAGGGTGTTGCAAACAGGCAGACTCAGACACAGTGGGTGCTCACCATTTGTTAGGAAATACCAGCTGGGGTGACCGTTGTATAATAGTTAGCGATTTTCCAAATACACCTATCAGGAGGTAGTCCACAATTTCCGCACAGATTTTCAGGAAAATGCCCGTTTCATTTGAGTATCAACCGAAATTTCTGGACTTTTTGGTTAATTTAGTAAGCAACCGTTAACATGTTCCGACGAGATTCGGTTTTTCCCACTAGGTTTAATGATTTAGGACTGTGCAGAAGCCCATGATAGCCTTGTCAGAGTTGACACCTGGTTCTGTTTCTTTTAACTTTCTACGTCAAAAACCCCACATTTATGAAGTGCAAACAAAACACACGGCTTCCACCTTTAATGTATGCACTCTCAACACCACCAATCAACTACCAGAAATAGGAGCTTTGGCAACTGCCCATAAGATACATGTCATCTATATCCAGGAACATCGTTTCTTTCACAGATATCAAAGTGAAACATCACGTTGTGGGCCAAGACTGTATTTTTGTATCAGCCTTTGCCTCGGAAAGCTCCATAAATTCCACCACTACTTAGGGCTACAGCCTAGCCTTCTTGTGAATGCTGTTAAACCGCATTGAACAGATCCAACCTAGAGATGTTATTGCAACCTTCAATGGCGAACTTGCAACCACAATTATTTCTTGCTACTTCCCAACAAACTGATGAAGATGTCTCTGTTTTCTGCCAACAGCTCTCCTTTGGTTAGACATACACCGCAACACAAAAATTCTCATAGACATTGGTGATATGAACTCTCAGATCACCCATTGTCAAGATCACAAGTTCTCATTTAATTCAACATCCAACCGATATGGTAAGTATATTTGAGACTTCATACTTGAAAACCAGCTTGTATGCCTGAATACCAAATTCAACGCAAACCTAATTTTCGTGAAAGCGCAATTCGACCACATGCTAATAAATAAAATAGGCACGCATTGTGTACATGTGGGTAGTGCTGTAAAGGTTGTTGTACCGCCTGGTCTTGTCATGTTAGACACAGTGCCATATTAACTGCGGCAATTCTACTACCTTTGTTCTGGAAATTCACGTGCTCTTCGTATTATTGGCTGCTAGCATTAGAGTGGATCAGTATTCAGGTGTTATCAACTAAAGCTAATGATTGAACTTCAGCATCTAAAGTATACATCAGTTATTTTGCAGTATAAGAGATTTACACGTAGAACAGTGAATAAAAAGTTAATGCTGATAAGAAAAGGAGTAAGATTAATAAAACAATGATAAAAATAAAGAACTGTTTTGTTTGTCTCGTAAATTACGAACGTGACAAAAACAAAAGAGAACAAAAGTAAAAAACTTGGCTTTTTACTGATTTTAATAAAGTATTTGAAAAATGTGGACTAGAACTGAAGTAATTAAATACCATGAAGCTTCCTGTTAAAAGTTTAGTTTGTTGTAGACCAGAACGATTTATCTGAGCTTTGTGTTTAAATTCATCGTTTTGGGGTCTGTATAAATTTTCAGACTGAGCCTGATACACTAGCAAACAGCTAATGCAAACTTCAACTGGCCAAGTTTTTCAACATTTCTCGGATTATGCATTTTCGCTGGTTATCGTACACTTCAAAGAGAGTACCATGAGAAATACATGAAAGATATATTATGCATCGTAGACTTAATTCATCGGTGATTTTATGACCACAAACGGATAAACCACACATTGTTTTGTGAGGCTTGCATATATATATGGGGACCTGTACCAAAAAATATGTTTCTAATTTCTTTTTTTGTGGTGGCTTGGTGCAACAGTTTCAGCTATCTTGTGGAAAGAGAACAAAGCAAGCCAAACCTGAAATGTTGAAGCGAAGCCAGGGTATTAAAACGCAACATGAATAATGTAGAACAAAGCCAAATGAAAACCACAAAAAATTGGCATAAACGAGGAGTATTTCGCGCCGAACTCAACTCTCCGAGCTGTCAGCCCGTCAACCAATTTTGAGGCATTACAATTAACCATAAAAAAGCCATTTGAGGGGAAAATAATTATTTTAGCCTTGAGGAACGACAAAGATGTTTGAGGCTTGCACTGCTTTTCACGTGTAAAACAGAAGATTGTGCTACATGATACATGTTACAGAGGATCATGTTACATGTTACGGGTCAAAGATCGTGCAGCTGTTCTCGTTGTTTTGGGATCAAACGTTTCAAATCTACGCTTGACGAAAACAACAAACTGAAGTCAGTGAATTATCATTT
>BLFK01000259.1:769391-774391 GCA_014634185.1 Astreopora myriophthalma | reverse complement strand
GCCCACGAGCAATACCGCTAGCCAAGATTACCATGAGAAAAGCAATTGATGGGTTACCAATTCCTATGAGTATGGGGCTCCGCTATCACTTAGCTGCTTTGATGACAAACGCTATATTCTTGAGAATGGTATCACTTCCATTCATGCTAAACACGAAAAATATACACAATTTTACAAAAGAAGGATAAAAACTGTTTCTTGTCCATAGTAGTGGTAAGTCGAATCCCGTTGAAGCCCTGATTTTTTCAGGCTTCTCCTTTCCAATTGCTTAAATTGGAAAATTAACTGCGATGATCATTCACTTTCATCTACAACCGCAGTTCACATATGAAATACTTCATATATATTTCACATCATTTCACTCTTCACGGGAGATATGAACTCACTAAATTGACCTCGCTCCCAATGTGTGGCTTCATAGCTCAATTGGTAGAGCATCGCACCGGTATCGCGGAGGTCACGGGTTCGAATCCCGTTGAAGCCCTGATTTTTTCAGGCTTCTCCTTTCCAATTGCTTAAATTGGAAAATTAACTGCGATGATCATTCACTTTCATCTACAACCGCAGTTCACATATGAAATACTTCATATATATTTCACATCAGTAGTGGTAAGGTTTCTAACGCGTTGGAAAGGTAAATCCCCTGTTTGTATGACATCATTGCCTTCCTGTTTTTCTGAGAATGTCACGCTGTTGTGAACACGCTTTAATTCCTTCAATCCTCAAAGAAATCCATACAGTTTACCAAGAAATATTTCCAACACAAAATTGAAATGGATCCATCACGAAATGAGCGCAGTTTTTGGTTCAAGCGCATTTTGAAATATGATGGATGTCATTTTTGAATTATAAAAAACTGAAAAAACCTGAAAAATGGAATTGGATAGATGGGTGGTGCCATTGCCTAGCTCATACTATTGCAAATGCTTTTAAACACCAATATTTTGAAAAATGCGCCCGAACCCCATCTTCTGTATCACTAATCATTCGCCATAATTTCGTACCAACAACCACACAAGCCGGTAGGCAATTGACTTCGGCCCATCACATGTCGTCTGCGGTCGACAACTGCCTCAAGATTAGTTTCACACGCAATTTCACCGGCAAGATCAAGTGTGAACAAACCCTCTCCGTGCAAACACGTAAATCCTGTAAGCAGCTTAATCAGGCCGGTTTGTTAACAAATCACCACAACGAATGTTAGGCGAGAAAGAACTGCCCGTGAAAGCACAGCATCTGTGTAATAAACAGTAGAGCCGCGTAGTCTACAATCTTCGGGAACATTGACGATAAATGCAAAAAGGAAAGATTTATACTGAGTTTGCCAAAGGTTTGCCACTCAGTTTGAAAGGTGAAACATTTATATCTTCGGTTCCACTAATCCTAGAAAGCCCGTTCGAAATCGTGCTTTGATCTATTAATGACCAGTTTCAGAAACAAAAACTTTTTCTGACGTGCAAATCAGGAGCAAAGTCTAAAGTTCTCGCTTGTTTCGTGCTACCGCAGCAAAACGCCTCTCGCCATAAAATAAGCAACAATTTGATCATTTCATGATTTTTGACAACTCGACTCCCTATCGACTCTAACCAATTTGCTTTAGAAACATTTTGAGCACATTTTCCCGAATAACTCAAGGACGTGGTATCGCACCGCCCTGTTCTAATAAGTCAATCTCTTGACTTTATTTTAACAATGGTAAGTGATTTTATTACCTGCGTGACGTGAAAACCAAGAATTGAAGGAGGTCATGGACGCTTGGCGTGAGAGTGAGGTCGTTTGCAGTGGAGCTAGTGACTATAGTGACTACCATCTTTCATTACTGGATTCTCAGTGTGTGTCAGCACAGCTAAGGACGATGTGAATTCACTCTCGCTGCCTTGCACCTGAACATCGCTGGCGCCCCGTGCACAAGCGGAATCCACCACTATGGCTTATATATGATAAAAAGTGAGCTTGCCTACTGTTCAAAGTAAAACAAACCTAGAACAACCCTGATTGTCCTGTATTTATGAACCGTCAAACAATGGGCTGCGGTGACAATCCACTCGGAATGAATCAGGGAACCCCCACACTTGTGATACCAGTTTCCCGCTAGATTGTATTGGATCTCAGCTAACCAGGGCCACGAATGAGGAATAGCTTCTCTACCACCAATAACGCGACGAAGACGGGGTCTTTTGCCACATTCTGAAGAAAACAAGGTTTCAGTGGTAATAAGTATAAAATTTGGATGCGACTGAGTCCTTATCCTGGGAATACAGCCGCCCTTTCATCGCTGACCGGCGGCTGTATTCGCAGGCTACTCGCATTCACGCACTTGGCTACCCAGTCCCGTTAAATGTCACTGAGATCAGGGTCAAGTTGTTGGAAGCGTGGATATCACTATCCACTGGATAAATTACTAGCCATCGGATAGCTCAATATTGGTTTTGCAAGCGCTTATCCGCTGGATAGTGATTTATCCGATGGGTAGCATTTGCTTATCCACCTTTTGAACAACAGAGGCCAGATCATCACCAGATCATTGGCCGCGACTGAAACAGAGTTTGAAAGATGATGTGCTTAAATTGTCGATCATAAGTTAATTTTCATTTTGTAAAAGAAAGGCAAATTCAACAGAAAATATTGAAAATGAGAAGGCCAAGGAGTGCTTTTTTTTAACTGCAATGATTTGGAGTAGACTGCTTTCTACCAATGGACTGTTGTACAAAGGTTATTACAGCTGTCACAGCTTTATCTGAATTCCTTTTCCACAAAGTTAAGCTCTTTGCTACACAGACTAAACATTTTTGTTCAAATAATAACTACTCACACTTTACATAATTAATAAGAAATAAATTATGCACTGTATCAGAGCGGTCCATAAAACTCCATTGTGATCCACGACGATGCTGGGATCCATGGAAACTATTTTTCTTTAAATAAATAAATAAACAGCTGAATTTCTTCTAATCCATTTCCAACCATATTAATGAGGTTTCGGCCATTAGCAGTTTTGGAAGGGCAACCCTAAAACCCGGAAACCGGAATCCGGAATAACACTGGAATTAAGCCTACAAACTTTTGTTTAGGCCTAATTAGGCCTAAAAACTTTTGTTTAGGCCTAAACAAAAGTTTTTAGACCTAATAATTAGTCCTAAACAAAAGTTCTTAGGCCTAATTCCAGTGTTACTCCGGATTCCGGTTTCCGGGTTTTAGGGTTGCCCGTTTTGGAAACCTCTCCAGACAAATTCTGAACGATAACATTTCCAAAGAGAATACGTACATGTACACTGCAAACCTTGAGACACAATTGAATCCGGTTTGCTGAAGGAATTAAGCGTTACTTAAGCCACACACGAATCAATCACAAGCTTTGCATTTTGGCCTTGGAAGGTAAACGAATGTCGAAAGTATAAAGGTGGACGATTTGAATAAATATCGTAACTAGAGGCGATATGTATACTTTACCTTCGGCAAGACAACATAGCGCAAACGAAAACAAGAGCACTGTTATAAAGTGAAAATTGGTATAGGATACCTCCTGCATATTAAACTGAATACAGTGAAGGGACGAAGCAGTCAGTTGGCGATTATGACGCATATAGAAATGGCGGCGGTGCCTCAGAGGTTAATTTACTGAAGTGTTATGTGTCACCGAGCACAATGCCTTTTTAATATCAACATACCAGAGCAAGTCAAAATTGCGTGATGTTTTGTTAGATAACATACTCTATAGCAAGCAAATATTAACGTTAAAAGCCGACGTTTCGGCGTCATCGTGACACCATTCTCAAGGCAAATAGAATAAATAATGCGATATCGGTTTGATTTAAATAGTCTCTACAAATTAACATAACAACAAAGGATCACAAGTTCTTCAAGTGAATACCTTCGCGCGAATCGAATCCGTTTGCACGTTTAGGGATGGTTTAAGTTTTCTTATAAAAGCATCTCCTTAATTAGGAAATCAAACTTGTTGGTACATTTGGTAAGCACGTTAAATTGTTCTGAAAGACTGAACCTATCCAGAGACCAGCTAATTGAACTACTCAACGCAGCCACTAAGAATCAACTATTTCAGTTCAATGGAAATCTCTATGAGCAAACAGATGGCGTCCCAATGGGATCCCCTCTTGGTCCTCTGCTCGCCAATGTCTTTATGTGCTCCATTGAAGATAAACTCGATCAAGATGGCAAACTGCCCTCCTATTATCGACGATATGTGGATGACACCTTTACCATCATGCCCGACACAGCATCAGCCGGAATTTTTCTTGACACCCTAAACAATTGCCACCCATCAGCAAAGTTTACTACGGAGGTGGAACGGAATGCTTCGCTTCCTTTCATTGGTGTTGAACTGTTAAACTTAGCTACCAGAATCAAGACCAAGGTTTACGTAAAACTAACCAACACGGGCCTTTTACTCCACTACCAGAGCCACATGGACATCCGTTACAAGCGCAGTCTAATTACCACAGCGTTAGATCGTGCTTACCGCATATCGTCCGACTGGTCCTACTTCTCACAAGAATGCGATTGACTTAAGATTGTATTCTTAAAGCTTAAGTACCCGAAGCACCTGTTCAATCTGGCTGTCAAGAAATTTGTAGATTCCAAGGTAGCAGACCAGCAGCACATTCCATCAACCGACACGACTACACCCCCCATTCGAGTTATCATACCATTCAAAGATCAGGTCTCCGCTAATATAGTGAAAAGACGTCTCACAGACCTCAGCTCAAAAATCAGGACCACCATTCAGCCCGTGTTCGTCAGCAGAAAACTCAACGAAGACCTTAAAGTTCGAGAAGTCAAGCCAGCCATTGTTAACCAACAATGTGTAGTTTATAAATTTCAATGTAACCTGTGCGATGCAGGATATGTTGGTTACACTCGCGGCCACCTCCACGAACGCGTTGATGGACACAAACAAAAATCGTCGTCAATTTGTAAACATTATTTTGGCGACCATAATTCAAACGTATCACCTAGTCTCTCAGAACAATTTCACGTGC
>BLFK01000259.1:746891-754391 GCA_014634185.1 Astreopora myriophthalma | reverse complement strand
TTCTGTTCTGTGTAGAAACTTTGCCACAGTTCCAAGACATATCGCCCCAAAAGACAAACGAAACTTCAGGGACCAACGAGAGGGAAAAGAAAACTGATGACCCTTTCTTTGTCGTAGAAACATTCTGTATAACCTGGTTTACTCTCGAGTATGTGATTCGCTTTGTGTTTAGCCCAAATAAGTGGAGGTTTTTCATCTCAGCTTTAAACATGATCGATCTGATATCGATAATACCTTACTACATAACCCTGCCGATGGAAGACTCGTCTAATGTTTCCTCGCTCGCTGTGCTTCGTTCCGTCAGGCTTGTAAGAGTGTTTCGTATTTTTAAACTGTCGCGTTACTCGCGAGGACTACAGATCCTGGGGTACACGCTGAGGGCAAGTTTACGTGAACTGGGATTATTGTTCTTCTTCTTATGCATGGGAGTTATTTTGTTCTCGAGCGCTGTTTATTATGCCGAGATTAGTAATGAAGACAAGAACGATTTCTTGAGCATTCCTCATTCATTTTGGTGGGCAATTATTACGATGACAACGGTGGGATACGGAGATATGGCGCCCAAGACTTTAGGTATGTTCAACCTTATTGTTTACGGTCTGTGTAATTAATTTCGTTGAATTGAATAGGTACCGCACAGTTGACGATTCAATATACACACGTAACGTTAGGTAAAATTAGAAAGCGGGTGTGATACAAAGGTTAAACGTACCTTTGTGTCTTGTTTGTTTTGATGTTTATCCCTTTTATATCTAGGTAACTGCATGCATGTATATAAGCATTTGTGAGTTATAATGACACCAGTCAAGTGTTTTTGTGTGAATGAAAAGAAATAACACTGTCAAAATTAAGCCAGAATGAATTTTCTATTATTCACCATTTTCCCATAGTAAAAGAGCGTCTGCATTTGAAGTAATGTACAAACACGAAAAGGGTATTTCATGTAATATCCAGCACGGAGAAGCGAGGTTTAAAGCGAGGGCGATGGTCTAGTTTTTTAATCGAATTCGAGGTGTTTGGATAGAGGATGAAACACTCTTTTGAGTGTTTGATTCTGCTTCTCAAAGGAATCATTATTTTTAGAGAAATTTGAGTTTAAAGTTTCCGAAATTTTATGCTAATTCCGATCTCATATCCAATAGCGATTTCTTTTGTTTTGTGCTCATGAATTATTGAGGTAGGAGATGAAATCCAAGTTGGGCCGTGATGTGTGTCCAGAAGCAGTGCCATTCCACAAATTAATCTTCCGGGGCACCGTCAGACCTCCCGTATATAAAACACGGTAACATCAGCTTCTCTGCGAATAGAACATTAACTTACTGTTTGGGCGGGGTGCTCTTGAAGATTTTCATTTTACCACTGACAATTCAGTGTTTTTTTCCCAGTGGGCCACTATTTAATTCAGACTCGCAAATCTCAGTACTATTGCCTCAAGAGCAGCAGGATATGACAGTCAATGTCATTCTTCTTCTTTTTTTTCAATTCTTTATTATACTTGAAGAAAAAATGGACGAAAACAGTGGCAAGACACTTGCAACAATCAGACATTTTCCTTTACGCGAAATTGTGTTATTTCTCTAGAAGCTCCCAGTCAGACTTTTTATATTAAGGTTTAATTTAATTTAATCAGCTTTTCACCACCAAGGTGGTGGGGGTCATACAACAGAGCAGGGTTCCATTTGACAGCGTACCCTAGTCTGAAATTTCAGCTGTCTCCTCCCCCTAGCTATAGGGTTAGGGCGGAGACGGCTGAAATTTCAGACTAAGCGTACCCCGGCTGTCATAGAACAGACACTAGGGGTGGTCACAGCCGGGTTTCATTCCTTCCTTACTGGTTCCTTAAAGTTCTACAAAGCCAAGCATGGTGAAGTGTTGTGAGACGGGAACTACGGTTTTGTCATCCTTATCCGAGAGCTGGAAACTCAAACCATCTTCAGACGTTATTACAAAGGCAGCACCTTCTCTACAGCTATTTAAAGACCAGGCCGTGGTTTGAACCAACGACCTCCTGCCCGACAGCTGATGCTCTACACCCAAATGGCCACCAACAAACTGGGACCAAATTTATTGCCAATCCTGCCTGCCTTGGTGTTAACTGAGAATTTGTTCGCGCGACAGAGCACTGTTTCTCGAGAGCCTTTGGCATTACTGTTTTTCACTCAAAGCCTCCGTCGCTTGTCTTCAGCCCTCTGTCGCTATCATACCGATGGTTCTCATGAATTTGAATTCGGGCATATCAAAATAACATCCAGTTATGATGTCCTCGAGGCCGATTCACCTTTTTTCCTTTCCCCTCTTCCACGGATTTGCCTACGGTAAAACGTTTTGGTTACTCCAAAAGA
Source organism: Astreopora myriophthalma (assembly GCA_014634185.1). Classification (NCBI taxonomy): domain Eukaryota; kingdom Metazoa; phylum Cnidaria; class Anthozoa; order Scleractinia; family Acroporidae; genus Astreopora; species Astreopora myriophthalma. The sequence goes on along the minus strand of BLFK01000259.1, from coordinate 752,049 downwards.
CATCATGTTCACTATATATAGAGACTTAAAATCTATAGTATTGTAGGCTCCGTTTCCTGTGATGCACTGTACAAGCTAACTAAAGTATCTGATGACAGGGTTTATAATTATTTGTCTCAGTCTCATCAAAAGAATAACATAAAATGCAACTGGCTGTATTTCCAGATCAAGCCGCTCTTATTAGACCTACTCTGTTCTTGCTCAGCTTCTCTAATTTAGATATGGTCAGATATAGTCAGTCTGTGCAACGGCTTCCAAAATCTTGTCCTGATAAACCGCAGTTTTGAAGGGTTCTGATTAGCTAGATTCGCAGCGGCTGTTTACCTGTAGAGAGGAATATCCTAGAACTAAGAAGATACTACAAAGCGAGACAATTTCTCGTTTGGTTTACGTGCAGAAGTACCCCCCTCAGGAACAAAACTGTAAGGAATGATGGGAAAAAATAATAAAAGGCACCAGTTTCTTATTGTCCGCCATTTTAAATCCTAGCAGTGATTTTCAGTATCAACTTCGGCTGGACCATGCCAAGGCCAGTGGCTTTCCTTTCGTCAATTTTCCTCGTTACGTTGAAGACAATATCGACGCTCGGAGTTTACCGAGAGAACGATATATCTGTGGGCGACAGATGAGACTCTGCATCGACTTCTACGGTGGGAACGTCTTGAGCTAGTGCTTGCGCAAAATTATATTTGTGAAGTGTTTACTGAAAGCTTCTGCCATATCACCAGAAGTATTTATTGTCCTATTATCAACTTTGATTTCCAAAATATTGGCGACTTACTATACGCGAGCTTAGGTCGTTAATGTTTTGCGCGGATTGTCGTTGCTAGCCTCCACTGCACTAGCCTTTTTTTTTTTTTGTATGTGAAAATTGTACGAAAAAATTGCGCGAAAATATACAGCGTTCTAGTACTTTTTTCCCTCGAAAAGTATTGACATTGATGCGGCAAATTTTACCTCAATTTAAAGGTAAGGAAATAAGCTTTGATGACAGATATATCACATATCCCCTTAGAAAGCCATATGTTTTGTAAATGAAAGTAAACAACAGCTATTCGCGAAAATTCCGAAAAATTTGGTGACTAAACCTCGCCCCAAAGTACTAGAACAGTTGAACTTCCGGTTTTCGCGCAAGTGAGCATCAGTCCGGACTGCAATATTGTATTCTAGAAGTTAATAATTTATAAAATTCCGGGTGAGTCCTGACGTTCCAAATTTGTTTGAGCGAATATCACTATTAGTCAAGTGACTAGTCTCTTGACTAGTCGCTGAAATGTTTGAGTTATCAACAAATCTCCAACTCTTTTGATTACAGAAATGCATGCACGCATGAGAACTTTGTTCACGTCACAACCTCGTCCCCAGGGCGCTTTTCCCTGGCTTTGGGTGGGGCGGGAAAATGACCGCTTGATCGGCCGATGCCAGGGCCTTTTCCCGCCCCACCCAAAGCTAGGGAAAAGCGCCCTGGGGACGAGGTTGTTCACGTCAGTTATTTTAAGAGCGGCCCCGCGAAAACATCAACTAGACTTGGAAATAGCGAAAAATTTGAATTTCTCCAAACTCGCCCAGAATGAAGCCCTACGGGCACTAGTTACAAAAATATTGTTTTAAGTTCGCTAAATCAAAAATTATTTTTTTTACGATTTTTTTCTTTTCGATGCACCTAATCGGCCAAAATCGATCGAAAATGAGCGGCATATTTAGAGGCTCGTAAACTGAAAAGTAAAAATCTTCATTAAAAACTTATTGCTCGTCGTATTTGTACTTCCTTTCTTGTATATTTAGAGCTAATTAGATCGTGATTTGTTTAGAACTATAATATTTGACGAGTTTTCTAAGTTAACGACCCAAGACGGTTAAACGAGAGGTCTACATTTAGTCTCTTTTCAAATGATAAAAAGGCCTTCTGGTACACGGATTTTCCCAAAACGACTAATGTGGTCTGAAAGAGCATTGTTTAATTTTTGGGTAATTAAAATCGTGAGCGCTGAGATAGCGAGCTAAATGCAGCACTTCTTCCTGAAAACGTGACCTTTGACCCAAGTGCAACGAAACCGATCACTGAAAGAAAAACAAACTCTTCGTTATTTCGAAACATTTTGCTGGTGATATCTCTCTGAAACCATTATTGCAAGAAACTATTTCCAGAAATGAAATCTTACAGGGTCTAAGAAGAAGCTAAAAGTCGCATTTTGACTCAATAACTTTGTTTGCTGAGAACTGAAGTTAATTACAGTTAGCGAATTCCAGTGAAATTTGCGAATGGCTACCTGAATATTTATATTTATAGAAGAGTCGTCTTCTTGGGTTAACCTCCAAAAGAAGCTGGATATATATTTGGAGCCTCTAAAAGGGATGTTACTAAAATGAAGAATGAGGAACGGGGAATGGGGAATGGGGAATGGGGAACGGGGAACGGGGAACGGGGAACGGGGAACGGGGAACGGGGAACGGGGAACGGGGAACGGGGAACGGGGAACGGGGAACGGGGAACGGGGAACGGGGAATGGGAAATTGAAAAATGGGAAATTGAAATGGGAAAATCGAAAATGGGAAAAAAATTAAAAATACCCAATTGGATTGTATAGAACAATTGTTGTTAATCTGGAATAATTTTTCTCAGCGTCTATTACCTAAGCTTTTAACGCGTTTTGCGCCAAAATTAAAAGGGGAATTCGCGATGATAAATAGATTTCCGATGTCATTAAAAACCGGGATATTTTGTTTGAGTGTTCTATTACCCTCAAAAATGTCATTTTTGTGGAAAAATTTCCCGTTTTGCCGCGGTAAAAACAGATTAATTACGGTTTGTTTTGCCAGTTTTCTTCTCCAAGAAAAAAATCATGTTAAGACCAATTTCTATCGGCTCCTTAACTAGTTATAGAGTTGTTATTTTTCGTTGCAGGTATTTAAGTAAGAAATAGAGTAATGAAATTTTTCTACCAGTTTGCTACCCCATGAATACGAGCCATGTAAAACCAATTTTTGTTGGTTCTTTAAGTAGTTGTAGAGTTGTTATTTTCCGTTGTATAGTTGTGAGGCGAATTATTCTCGGGGAAAACATCAGACACGTGGCTGCAAAACGAATTTCCATCTAACAAGGCTTAAAATTTCGTGGCCGACCGTCACCGTTTATTTTGCACCACACATCAAACAAGAACGTTCGGTAAGAACAAAACCGAATAGGATTAATCTCATCTTTCAGCGTGTACTGCTCTGAACAAAACGTTCTGTACAAGTAAACCAGAAGCGTGACTCAAACGCCATAAGAACACAAGATCTCGAGCCGGAGCGAAAATAAATTATCATAATTAAGAAAAACGCGGGAAAAGACACGACAAGTTGAGTGAGGGATAGAATAAATCGCTTAAGTAGTGGCAACACTAAAACTTTGACATTAAATTAAAAAATAGTTATTTCATGTTCATTTATAATTATACTTAAATAAAATAAGAGTTTTTAAGCTTAATTAAAGGTATTTCACGTTCATTTCGTTGTACCTTGCCGGTTTCATTCAGCTTAGTGATCTTTCAAAGGACTTCTTGAATTTTCTAAATAAAGTCCATCACTGCTAACTCCGAACAACAGAGGAGTCCACATTTAGTACTCATGTCATTTTAGTTTTTGCTAGAAACAAAGTTTCATCGCAAATTCATCTTTTAATTTTGGCGCAAAACGCTTTAAAAGCTTGGGTAATAGACGCTAAGAAAAATTATTCCATATTAACAACAATTATTCTTTACAATCCAATTGGGTATTTTTAATTTTTTTTCCCATTTTCGATTTTCCCATTTCAATTTCCCATTTTTCAATTTCCCATTCCCCATTCCCCATTCCTCGTTTACAAACTCGGTTAAAGAATCCCTTGAGTTAAAGAAACAACAATGGGCCATTTTCGAGTTCATGTCGGCCTCTTTTACAAAGCGAGTCTAAGTGCGAAAGTTTTGCAATGGTAATCAGTTTTGCTTTGCATATGAATAAAAACTAATTTTCATAAGAAGGACTTTGCACTTAGAGTTGCTTTGAAAAAGAGGCTGAAGTCAACTCGGAAATGGCCTATTCTTAACTCGCCTTATAGAACGAGGCTACCCTAGGAGAGGATATCTTAACCAAAATAAAGTTCTCAATGCGCAAAACGGCTTTACAAAACAAACTTGAAACATCCAAGCAAATAATTTCTTTCGTCAGCACTTTCAATCCCGTTACACCGAACTTTAACGAAATCTTATTGAAACAGGTGCACCTCATCTCGGGCAACCAAAAACTCGCGCAAATATACCCAAATCCCCCAATAGTTACCGTCGGAAGGACAAGTCTCTAAAAGACTATCTTGTTAGAGCAAAACTTCCTTCACTTTAATTTAAAAACCAGGGACCGGTTGCATAAAAGATGGTCGTACGACCGGGACTTACACTCGACGTTTCCCGTACGCCCGACGTTCTTAGTTCCGACTTAAGTCGAATGTATGTCCGTCGTTAGCTAGGCATTAGAGACTTTACGCAACGACGACGGGAGGGTTTGACGACGGCGTTCGTGACCGAAAGGAACTGGGACGACAACCTCCTTCTGTCGACTGACAAGTTACGTTACGCAAGAATGGTTTTCAGGAGGGAGCTGCGTGCTTTTGGCGGGAAAAGCAAAACAACAATTATTCTCGGTTTACAGTTGTCTGTGTTTACCGGCCTGTTAAGTTTTATTTGTAAAACTATTGACTTTAAAACCTGGATTCCTGAACAGTGACTGATTTATACGGTATGCCCTCTTTAAGAGAAATCAGAGATATGTTGCTGTTTGCTCACAACGATAATTTGATCAGCGAAGAAGAATGTTTGTTGTTGTATGATTTATTGCTGTTATCAAAATCAGGAAAAAAATTGCTCAATCAGATGAAAGTCGGCCGTAAACTCGTCAGTTATGAAAAGATGAGAAGTAAAATGTTACTGGAGCGGTAACTGAAGCGAAAACAACATTTTCACATACATACTCACCTCTTTAAACTTCACTGCTCGACGTGAAACCGAGCCAAATGAAGTCGTGAGCGGGAACACGACGGCATTCACGCTTGAATGCCTTCACGATTGCGCATGCACATGACGTAATTTTAAAGCGAACGCCGTCGTCGAAGCTTCCCGTCGTCACTGCGTAAAGTCTCTATTGA
>BLFK01000259.1:729391-741891 GCA_014634185.1 Astreopora myriophthalma | reverse complement strand
GCTAAACCCAACCTCGTCCCCAGGGCGCTTTTCCCTGGCTTTGGGTGGGGCGGGAAAAGGCCCTTGCATCGGCCGATCAAGCGGTCATTTTGATTGGTTGATTTATTTAGGTAATTTATGTAAGAAAATGGCCAAATAAAAATAATTTAAGCATTATACCGAAAATCAAAATGGCGGAGTGCGTTTCCACTCCAACGAAGATTTCTGCAAGAAATCCTGTTTGCAGGCTTTGTGGTGGTTCTCATGAGGGTCGCTATATGCTTCGAATATTCGGCAAGGCCGGTTCAACAAAAGATCTGTGTTCGAAAGTTTATAAAACGTGTGGTATAAAAATTTCTGAGGACGATACGAAATCAGCAAGGTCAACGGTGTTATGTAGGAACTGCGTTAAATTTGTAGACAAAATGGATCAGTTTATTCGGAGAGCTCAATCTCTAGACAATACGCCGTCTGATCTGAATTCAGAATATTCTGTAAAGCGATGCGTTCAACTTTCACCGTCTTCGCATCAGCCGTCGAAGCGAATCACATCAGGTAGATCTGCAAAACAGCTTTCCTTCTCAGCTCCTCCAGCCACGACAGCTGAAGCAGATAATTCCACATGTACAGCCACTTCTGCGAAGCAACCCAAACGAACTACAGCACATTCTGGAGAGGAGCTGTCTTTGTCAACTCCGCAAGATGCTACTTTTGTGATACCTAGATCAACAGGAGGTAAGCTTGCTTCTTCAAGCACGTCTGCGGATCAGCTGTTGGCACAAACCACATCAAGTTCTGCAAAGCAGCCAGCTTTCCGTACTCTACCAGCTACAACTGCAGTTCTAATGCCCAAATTAACAGGATCTGGTAATTCTACAACATTTGAAGCTCAACCGCTTTTGGATGAGAGACAGCAGAAAATGATTGTATAAGCGGTCAGCCTCAAGGATGCAACTGTATTGGCCGCTATTTTGAAAGACCACTGTCCAAGTGTTTTAAAGGAGTTAAAAAAGGCCTTCTGGGAAGAATAATTCTACACAGTGAGCCTCATCGACAACACAGGCAACAACATTCTCTTGGAAAATTTTGCTTCCCATCAATTCACGTCTTTCCTTGCTTAACCTGGATGCGCAAATACAATGGACGTGGTGCCATTTACAACGTCTGGAGGGAGCTTTGTGGCTTCCTCGGCCAGTACATGTTCACTTGGTTCTTGCTCCTTTTCAAATAAGTTTTCGGCCGGGTCGTTCCTGTTTATAGCAAGCTGTAAGGCGTCAGCAGTTATCCCCCGAACTTTTAAGATTTTCAGCTGGTCCTCGATGATGGAATTCAAAGGACACACCACAATAACTATATTCTTGGTTTTCTTGACGGGAATGAAATGGGGCAGAAGGTGAAATAGCATCGACTTGCCAAATCCAGTTGGTAAGACTCCAATGACATCCTGGCCGTTCATGATAGATTCGAAACACTTTACTTGAGGAGGTTTGAAATTAAGCGAAGGAAAATTACCGTTACTCAGCGAAAATCCGACCCGGTGAAGCACTGACAGAAACTCTGGTCTACCCGCCATCTTCGATGTTTTGTTTATCCTATGCGATCGTATGCTGATAAATAATAATAAAGCTTGCTCTTATCACAGTTGAACACAGTTGACCTCAGCAATGTTTGCCCTTCCAAGCAATCACATTACCTTTTTGATTCTTTTATCGCACTCAAACGGCATACTGTACGATCATTATGATATTTCAGGTTTTCTTCCAACTAAAATGCTTCGAAGATGGAACATTAATGACCTCCAGAATCCACTAGGTAGAACCCCGACGTCGTGAACCTTAGAGAACGAACTCAAGGCACTTTACTTGCAAAGAGGTTTCAATTAAAATCTGGAAATTTTTCCGCGAATCAATGAAATTTCAACTTGTCAAAGCACTCTTAAAGTGATCTGTCAGTACCGCCATATTTAATTCATGAATTCACAATAATTTATTACACCCACGATTTCTGGGTGTTTTGTGGTCATGTGACCGGCCGATGCCAGGGCCTTTTCCCGCCCCACCCAAAGCCAGGGAAAAGCGCCCTGGGGACGAGGTTGCGCTAAACCTTACAGAGGACACAGCAGTGGTACCTACTGCATCTCCGACAATGCAGAAGCCTGATGCGCCAGGGACAGCAGAGTTTTCACGACTGGACGCCCAGCTGGCCTCTTCGAATAGTCCTGTTCCTTTTACTACCAGGAGTGGCAGAACAGTAACGAGACCGGCCTACCTCAACGATTTCAGTGTCTAAGGAACTTAATGCATCACTGAACAGTGAACTTTTCTCATAGCTAGGTCTTGTGGTTCTCGGTTATCCTATTATGTCCATTATTGCAATGAGAGTGTTGTTGGGTTTGTTTTTTTTCCTTTCTGTCAGCGAGTTGTCATTTGTATTTTTTTTTTGGGGGGGGTTATTTGTTTATTTGTTATTTTTGTGAAAAACAAGGGAGATGTGACAATATTGCTAGTCCCAGGCCCTCAGGGGCTCATGGTGAAAAGTCCCGGATTAGCTCCCGCGTTTTTGAGGTATTATTTATAATAAAGTTATAGGGGTTAGGCGTAAGCGAGGCGTAGTATGGTCGTAGCTCTCATTTTAATATTTCCAAGCAGGCGCGTATGATGTCCCTCATGCAAATGTTGGAAACTCGAAGTGCTATTCGAAGAGAACGAGTCTTTCGTTCCCCCCTACGAGGCGTAGGTTTTAGTCCTGGGCAACGTTGAACGTTAAGCAAAGCCCAGACTGGTGCAACTGACGGACAATTTACGCTTGAGTTAACGTCCGACGTATTTACTTAGTATAGGGCGTACGACGTTTATGCAACCGGTCCCAGGAGTTATACACGGTAGGGGTCAACATGAAGACAAACCAATAGTTTGAGATGCCTAGCTCGATCGAAAATGATCATCTGGGCGACTGGAGTCCTGAGAAGGACTGTTGTTGTTGACTGACGTTTCGACAACCTGTGCGGAAACCATCTTCAGAGTCAAGTGATCGATTTTAGTCAGTTGAAAATTCAATTTTACACACTACCTATGCTACACAAGCCTAACATACCTATGCGACCCATAGTCTCATTCTGTGGGTCTCCTACTTACCAACTTTCCAAACACTTAACCAGCATTCTCAAACCCTTGACTGACGAGTCCCGACACAAACTACAGTCCACAGACAACTTTATTGACGCTATCAAAACTGTACGAATACCAAACGACCACAAGCTAGTTTCCTTCGACGTCAAATCACTTTTCACCAGCATACCACTTCAACTTACCCTTTAGAAAGGCAGGATATCGGCAGTATATTTTGGATCGGTACGGCTATTTAGGGATGGGAAATAGAAAGGTCCGTTCTTCCTGTGTGGTGACAGTGATAGGCCGCCACTATCCATCACAAACTGGTGTTTATATGGGTTTAGAAAATAGCTCAAGGAAAATACGCGCGCTGATTGGTTAATAATCTTGTTTCTATTAAACAATTAGATTATGAGTTCGAGATTTCTATCGCGTGATAGTTGACGAGGGCGCAGCCCGAGTCAACTATCACGCATAGAAATCGAGAGCGAATAATCTAATTGTTTTAGTATAAATCTACTAGTCGTTCAAAACTAAACAAGTAAATTATCTATATCCTCATCGCAGACACTTCGAAACACTTCGAAAACGCGACGAAGTGGCCGCCATTTTGTTGAAAACCGCTACTCGCTATCTATCACAGAATAGATAGCGAGTAGCGTAGCCAATCAGAGAACGGCATTCGTGATAGAACGCTAGTAGATTTATACTAAAACTCGATAGAAACACGGAAAATGTTTCTATTTCTTATAAATAATGATGTGATAGCAAATTCTAATAATACAATTAAAATGTGGGCTAATATTAATTTAATAATCAACAAAAAACGACTTGGGTAAACGCCTCATCAATAGTTTCATTGTAGTTTTGTGTTAGAATTTCGTTGTTAGTTTGTTGTGCGTGCGGAATGTGTTAGTCAAGTAATTTAGCGTAATATATTCGTGTTTCTTTGCATGCAAGTATTTAAGGTTAATACAGTCATTTTTTCAGTTCACTTCCCTTCGCTGCCAATGCAGTCAGTTTGTCCTAACTTCAGTCTGTTCGCCTTCAGTGCAGTTCCTTTCTCAGTCTTCAACGCTTTACGCCGTTACCCAGCTCCAAAACAAATTTTGGCTAAATTACAGAATGTTGGTCGATAGTTCCATAGTTCACGCTTGGATCCTTTCTTAAAGATCGGTGTAACTTTAGAAATTTTCTACTCGTTTGGAAAGATTTCAGCTAGTATACAGCTCTTAAAAATGTGTGCTAAGGACGGCCCGACAACACTACTAGATGGTTTTAAGAGTTTACAGGGAATTCTATCTAACCCGGTGGCTTTTTTTGCGTCTAGCTGGTTCAAAAACCTGCATACAGTGCTAGCGCTTGGAGCTTTCAGAGAGAATATTGTATCGGTGCCCTGTAGATAGAATTCCGGCTCGATGGTCGGCGGCTGAATTTCACTTGCCAGATTTGGTAATCGTTAAGGACTTCTGCCATTTCAACCGTAGAATTAATAGATTCCTTGTTTACTTCTATTTCGGAAATGTTTCGTGTTCTGCCACTTTTGCGGGAACTTAGGTCGTCAATTAGCACTGTTTTTCGGGGATTCTTTTTACTCATGTCCAAATTATGCATGAAATACTATTTCTTTGCTGATTTAGTGGCAATGTTTGGTTCGTTTCGAGGTTGCTTATATCGCTCCCAAGCCGTCGCGCTATTTTCTTGAATAGCAATTTTCTTTATATAATCCCGTTCAACCTCGTCACCAGGGCGCTTTTCCCTGGCTTTGGGTGGTCCCACCCAAAGCCAGGGAAAAGCGCCCTGGGGACGAGGTTGAATCCTGTTTATAAATTTTGCGAGTCAGTTCATGTGTAGTCCACGGGGTGTGTTTATTGGAAACCCGTTTATTTTGAAGTGGGGCATGTGTATCAAACACATCCATAAATAAATTTTTCCAAATATCCCACATCGCCTCTGATTTGTCTCTGTAAAGACTTTATTCCATTGCTGTTACGCGACGTCGTCCAGGAAGTGGTGATGGTTAAAACTTTTAAAAACGCGTCTCAATCTTACGATGAATGCCAGTTCGCTCGTATCAGATTTTAAGGGTCATAAAGATCAGACAATGATCACTGATACCGAGATCAACTACACCGGAGTTTGAGATTTTTTCGGGCAACCAGTTATACTTGGATCAACCAATGTACTCGAGCTGGATGTAATTCTAGTCGGTTCGGAGATCAATTGATTCAATCCATATAGCAAATTAACAATGCACGTTGACAACGCGAAGAAAATTAACGTTACACTAAATTAACGCGAAATTTTCAAAAGTTAGGTTTGCGTGCATTAAATTAACGCGAATTTTTCGATAAGCATCTTGCTTTATTTACTGCGATTTTCATAATTCTGCAAACTCGCACTTTACATTTCTGAATGCCAAACTGCCGTTTTGGCTTCCGTCAATAAAACCTTCCAAGACAAGTGCACGGATGTCTCTAAGTGCACGGATGTCTCTAAGCCGAAAATTTGGTTTTGAAGCCTAACTAGACGCTATCAATCAATCAAAAGACATTTTGAACTCGATTTTAAACGAAGACGTCCTGTCAGATAGTGAGTCTGAAGAGCCAATAGAGGAGTCATGAACTAATAAGGTTTTGTAATGAAATAAATTTGCTTTAAAATAACAATGTTGTAAAATAGCGTGCTTTAAATTTACATCGACATTAATTAAGATACATTAAATTAACGCAAATTTTGTAAAATCGCGTTAATAAAGTGCATTGTTAATTTCCTATAATAAGGTATGTCAATTATGTTAGTTAATTAAAGTGGATGAATGAATGATTATTATTTGAGCCGTCATGCATGCTACAGTTTAGATCGCCCTGAAGGTAGAAGTCTTTCTGTTCAGAATCCGCTTTATCGACTAGAGACCACGTACTAACAAAGGAAGGTCTGGAGTGGGAACTGATCATTTCGATGACAACGTATTGAAGTCGGCCATCGCATAAATCGTCACGGATCTGGTAATTTATGTTATTCCGTAAATACATGCAGACACCGCCACCACTTCGACCTTTGACAGAGCGATCCTTCCTAACAACCTCAAGCGAGTTGTAGGTTTGATTTACGCAAACAAATTCGTGCCGTAGTCCTGTCGTAAGCTGGTCGCATGCAACAAAGTCGTACCGTGTGTAAATCGGCCCTTTCAAATGTGGTTCTAACTGCACATGCTTCCTGGTTCCCTGTTCCTTAGACATACAAATGCATTATTTTTAAACATTAAAATGTTCCAATTCCCTCCAAAACAAGCCGGAAAATGCTAATTATGTCAGCAGTGCCTCTTCATTTTTTTTTTCCAGAAAAAAGCTGAAGATGAAATTTGTGCTCGTGATGGCAAATTTTGCTAGAAATTGTGCTATGGCTACCTGCAAAGGCTTCATTATTTTTCTGACTGTGCAATGATGAATTTATCAATAATGACTCAGGCATACTCGGAAAAAAGTTCAAGTGCTAATAACAGCAGCCGAACCTAGGACAATCCGATTACTACGATTACTAGTTCAAATGCTCTACCACTGAGCTACAGGAGAATCGTGGGAGCTCGGTTATTACACTAGTGACTGTGTTTCAATTGTGTCTTGTAGGTGGGAAGCTGGTTGGATGTTTTTGTGCCATTACAGGGGTGCTGGCTATCGCCCTGCCTGTCCCAGTTATAGTTTCTAACTTCACGTACTATTATTCAAGAGAAAATGGAAGACAATCAAGCGTGAATGGAGAGGACGACGAGGAGGAAAATGACAACAGAGATGAAGAGGAACAAACTCAAGTCGTGAAAAATAAAAGTTCAGCTTTTACCTGCCTCGGAAAAAAATCTCGAAACGTCGAGAGAAAGGGAAAACAAAGCAAGGGGAAACGGAAGACAGGATCTTTCAAATTCCCCGATGTGATGTATAAAGTTGTTCATACAATTCCAGCCAGAGATCATCAAAATGGCCTGTCGAACTCAGCTAACAATAATCATTCACAGCATAATGAAAAGAATCGTAATTCTTCACTGTTAGAGACAATCGTTTAGGGTAAGTGCATATTACAAGGCCCATCAGGAATTGGGACTGCCCGCAAATTGAATCCACCGTCCGACAGTGTAATTGCTTTGCATGTGTCGACGATGTACAACATTAATAAGCAATGCCGATGGTGCAAACGAACTGTTGATGAAGGTAAAATCTCATCAGGTTGTGAGGACTTTCATAGAAAATATATGTGATTTTGTTTATCTAGCATTTCTGAATCTGAAATGAACTGATACGATAACTGGTAATTAGCACACAAAGTGCATAACACCTCCCTCCAATCTGCGATAACTGCTAACCACTTTTAGGGAAACAAAAATGGAATCTCCTGTACATACCTGTTTATTAAGAAAAATTTACCGCGTTTAGAAAGATTTAACCGTTAACCATTCACGTGTAGAACCCGCAGTCAATCTTCGGCAGATACCGATGAGAACCACGACAGATGTCAGCTGTTTGTCTTTGGGACAAGTTTCGAACTCGAACACTTTTAAAAGTCGCCTTTTATCTGTCGTCAGTTATGCACACAGTATGTTGAGTTTACTTGCTGTATTTCAACCTGGATAAGTATCCCCACGTTTGATGTTACTAATTTAATTGTTAGTCATTTTATTAAAGTTGCTCAATTGAGCGCTTTTCGCTAACACGAGTTCTTATGGTCCCAGGTGCTTCGAGAATAAATAAAGGTTCATTGAGGCATTGAATGTCGAAATGTTTGTGTAAAAGAGAGTTAAGGTAGCAGATCACCGTTTTTTCCCAGTCAGCAGTAGTTTTTAAGGGCCGGCGCGGATTTTGAAAAACAAAACATATGGGAACAAATGGCGGAGACGTCAAAAAAACCTCTTAATTTCTCTTGCTCGCAATGGTTCAGAAAATGTGGTGTGAATTGCGTAAATCAAGGCATAACAAATATTGCGTACGAAATGCTGCTAATGCGCATTGCTTCTAACATTTGAGATTGACGGCTTTTGCCCGTATTTCCCAATATCTCGCGAACCAGTCGTTAGATTTTAGAGCAATTTTGATAAGAGTACTTTAGACCACAAATGAATGGTCTATCAAAAAAAAAAATCTGAAATTTTACAGAAAATGTTTTAGAGAAGACCACAATACGCTAGTCATCAAATTATGAAAAGTTCGTCTGCTAAAATTCAGTCATAACAGCTGTTATATATACTATATTTCTTGTTTTTTAGTAAGCGGTTGCTGCAAGCAAACAAACCTTGAGTGAATTAATGCAGTAGGGAATTATAAGCACTTAAAAACTGTGTTTAGCCACCTAAATAGAGCTTCCATACATGTAGCTGCAAATGCATAAACTATCCGCCGAGGCTGTCATCTTAAGGTGGCTGAACATAGTTTTTAAGTTCTTATACTTTCTCTGCTGCATTATTTAGGCTGTTTTTACATTATATGCATTAATTTTGCCCAAAAGTTCAGACCTGGTCACAAACAAGCACTACCACAAGGATTTATATTTTGGACAGTCTGGGTGCGCTTAGGGTTTCTGCCATGGTAAGGAATCTAGATTAAAACAAGGGTTAAAGGATTCTTTTTTTCTCATTTATGCAAAATTCACTCGTTATTTATCATTATTTTTTTGCAGCATTTTCTTAGTAGAACAAGAGAAACTGTAGTACGTGTAACAGCTGTTAAGGGTGAATTTTAACAGACGAAATTTTATAATTTGCTGACTGGCGTTTTGTGGTTTTCTCAAAATTTATTCTTGTAAATTTCAGGGTTTTTGTGATAGACTACTGAATTGTCGTCTGAAGTATTCTTATTCCAAATTTCTTTAAAATGTAATTACTGGTTCGCGAGCAAGAGAAAATCGGCACCGGCCTTTAGAGAATACCGCTGACCCAGAAAAAAATTAGTTCAGCCAACTTCTGGGTCACTTTGCTGCGCATGTGCGGTGATTCGATTTGTGGTCCGGTGGAACTTGTTTTCAAGATCTTGCTTGGTGGGGAAAATCCTTTTCCATGGACCTAATGAGGCCGTCAAAGTTATAATAATTATTAAGGGCATCGAAAAACAATAGACCAATTTCGATATTTTAAAATTCAACTTCAAACAATAAACATGAGTTCGAGGCTCTGGGGAATAAAGTAAGGGTTGCTATGAGTTTATTCCCCGGAGCCTCGAGGTGATGCTTTTTGTCTAACAGCAAATATACTTTACTATATCGAAATAGACCTTATTCACGATAGCTTTGTGCCTGCATTGTTAACCATGCTATTAATACACCTGAAAAATTCTCGATTCTGATTGGCTAAGAGAAATAGACTTGAATTGAAGAAGTGATCCTCACACTCTCTGGACAATTTAAGCAATTGTCTCATATGCGCACCTGAAAAATTCAAGTGACTTCAACGGGATTCGAACCCACGACCTCTGCGATGCCGGTGCAAAAATAGACTTGCCCTACGGGCTGGTGCAATTTTTTTAGTCTTTGAAAAAAATGACTCGCCATATTTATGACTTATTTATTCCAAATTGCACTCGAAATCATGTGATTCCCCGTGCAAATTAAACTACGCGTTTCTCAGGGGGCAAACAACTTAAAGTCGAGAGATTTTAACGGATACTATAAATACTTTTCATGTTCATTGCATGTTTACAGCCTTAGCAGTAAACTAGAACGATTACACTAGTTAGTTTGATGTTTTTGCACAAAAGGTATCGCAAATGAAGCAGTGAAAAAGTGAAACAATTGGGGGGAAGTCAAAGTGATGAAATTTTGATTATAGGTATTTAATTTTCAATATTTAAGTGTGCTTTTGGCAATGTTCCTTTAACATTGTGGCAAGTCTATTTTCCAGAATTTACCGTTTTTCCAGTGTTTCCCCCCTGGCAGAGCGCATGGCTAATTTGTATGATAATTGAAAAACAATCATGGCCGCTATCGTGAATAAGGCCGATTGGCCTATTTCGTCATTTGAGGAAAGTTTGAACAGCATATTGTGCAAGTACAGGTGAACATCTGCTGTAAACATTACGTAACGCCGTGAGTGAGAACTTTAATGTATATTGAAATTCCGTTCTATTTGTTTGACATTTGAACCTTTTAACGAAGAGGGTAGCAAGGAATAGTACAACGACTAATAAACTTGTGGCCCTCTATCTAAAATTACAATGATTATAATGTGATTATATAATACAAAGTCCAGTAAAACTGATTATATGTAATACAAAGTTCAAAATAAGAAAGTTCTACTATATAATACGGTGGCCCACACGTGAAAAACACAACAACTACTTCTCTAAACTCAAATCAAAGTTTTCTGAACACAACAACAAATTTGTTAAACACAAAAGGCGATTCATTAAACACAACGCCAAATTCGCTAAAGACGAATCAAAATCCACTAAACACAACAACGAATTCGCTAAACACGAATCAAAATCCACTAAACACAACAACGAATTCGCTTAACACCAATCAAAATCCACTAAACACAAAGACAATTTCACCAATCACAAATCGAAATCCTCTAAACACAACAACAGCTTGTAAACACGAAGATTTGTCGTTGCTGTTGGAAACACTTGAGTTCTAATCATCCCCCCATTCGCTTCTCAGGAAATCGAAGATGAAACCCAAACTTTGGTATATGAGAGACCTGCCAAAATCCGTCGGTAAAACCGCTAAAACATCTCTTTCAAAATTTGATATTGCTGTTTAATTCTTTCAAAATCAAATTGGACTCTCCTAGCTTTTCGAGTGCGTATTGTATGTCTTTGTGGAACGCATCCACATCGACTCTATCTCTGGACGCCATATTGTAAACCACGGTATGGATGCGCTGTGTAACCGGAACTCCTAAAATCTTGGAGTCTGGAAATCTATTATTCCAGAGCTCCGTGTCTTGGCGCTGACCAAAAGATACGTGGGCTCTGGGAACGAGATTGTTTGAAATCATCAAACGCCTCAATCTTCCGCTCAAGGCAACGCAATACTTCACTGGTGGCGAATGGCTGTGCACGCACTACTGTGTCTGTCACGTGGTAGTTTTCCGTGAATATTGATGGCTGTCGGGAAAAACCATTTACAATGCCGTTGTGATAATTACAAGCAATATTACTATCATCAGCCAACTTATTAGCTATAAAATCTAGTGAAATTGTCGCATTAAACCAACCAAATAGATTAACTTCGCCTGAATTATCCGCAACAAAGTGGTAACCGTCTTTTTTCGCATTTGCATTGTTTCCTACCTTGGTGACAAGGCGAGTTTCCATTTAAAAAATAACAACTTCATATCGTTCACCATATTCCGGATTTCGGAAAAACTGAAGGAATGGCCGCCGCAACTTTAGTGATTTGCGTCTTTTAAAAGCGTTTCTGTTATTCTATCTCCAGATTCTTCTTTAATAATCACGGAAGACACCCAAAGGCGACCAAACATTCACCTTACAAAATTTGCACAATGAATTAAGACACTAAATTGGAAAAACTAAGGCAAAGTTAAAATTTGGGAAACGTAGAAGATAGCAGGGGCGTAGCCAGGATTTTTCCTGAGGTACGCACAATTTTCCAAATCCCCCTACCCCCAAGGTCCAAATCTTTCTCAGGTGACTTGATTAAAGGCGAGGTTACGTTGTAAGCCTAGCGTTTTTACTGTATATGAAATGACAACTAAGAGTAGTTGTATGCGTTCATTTAGGCCCCAAAATCTCGATCCCATGTCCATACATTTGCATAAATTAACAAGGGAAACACAATAGAACAACCAGACCCAAAAACCTCGATTCCATGTAGCATAAATTAAGAACGCATAAATTAGGGTTGGGCCAAGGAGACGCACGTCACGTACCTGCACGAGGGTTTTTCATCAATGAGCATGTCAGAAAAAAAGGGGGCGTGCATGAATTACAAAACAATGGGGCGTGTTGGAGCATAACTCCAGCTCAACGTGAAACAACAATTTTGGCGGGAAATATATTTTTTCGTAAGGTTTTGAGCGCGCGCGCGCGTGTTTAACGATTGTGTGTGTGTGTGTGTGCGTATAACTTTGGCGGTGAATATGCTGGCTTGGAGTGGAGCTCTGTCCTGCTCTGAAAGTGAAGAGTAAATGAGAGATCACAGCGGAGTAAAGACATAACTAAAGGCTAGAAACCAATCAGAAACAAACAAGATGACCTCATCAAAAACCAATCAGAAACAACCATGACCTCATCGCCATCCAATCAAAAGGCAAATAGGTTATTCTGTGATTGGTTCTTTATGATGTCATCGGTCCATCATGCCTTGAGGGAAAGTTGGCAGCTTGTTATAAAAGAGCAGTTCTTGCTCACTGTTTCATGAGACAACATCATGTCTGGAAAGAAAGAACAAGAAGCACCGATTCGA
>BLFK01000259.1:709391-724391 GCA_014634185.1 Astreopora myriophthalma | reverse complement strand
TGCAAACGAAGCAATCGTCCGAGAGCGTCACCCGATTCCAACCGTTGAGGAGCTGTTACACGACTTGAATGGCAGTACGGTGTTCAGCAAGATAGATCTCAAGTGGGGTTTTCACCAGATTTTACTCAGTGAGGAAAGTCGCCACATCACTACCTTTGTCACGCATCGAGGGCTTTACCGTTACAAGCGGTTGATGTTTGGCGTAACGTCGGCGCCGGAGAAATATCAGCAGATCATTAGAGATGTGTTAAGGGGTTGTGCTGGGGTTGCGAACATTGCAGACGATCTCATTGTTCATGGGTGTGACGTGGAGGAACATGACAAGCGTCTTTTTGCGGTGTTAGATAGGCTGAGTGAAGTGGGGTTGACGGTGAACGGAGACAAGTGCGAGTTTAGATTGTCAAGGCTTACGTTCTTTGGTCACGAGCTGACTAGTGACGGTATAAACCCATCCGAAGAGAAGATTGCTGCTATAAGAGATACTAGATCTCCCAAAGACGCAAGTGAAGTGCGATCGTTTATGGGTCTTGTCCAATATTCCGCTAAGTTCATGCCTGACGTGGCGTCCGTGGCCAAGCCTATTCGAGAGTTAACCAGGAAGGGCATCGTGTTTCACTGGGGTAAAGAGCAGCAAACAGCCTTTGAGGAACTGAAGCGTCTAATCACCCAGGCAGAGACACTGGCTTATTTTAAGGTTGGCTGCAGAACGCGAATCATTGCCGATGCGTCTCCAGTTGGATTAGGAGCGGTTCTCACCCAGCAGCAGGGGGGAATGTGGAGAGTTGTCTCCTACGCGTCGAGGAGCCTAACTGACGTGGAACGACGTTACAGCCAAACAGAGAAAGAGGCACTTGCCTTGGTTTGGGCGTGTGAACGGTTCAACATGTACGTCTCCGGACAGAGCTTCGAGTTGGAAACAGATCACAAGCCTTTAGAGCGTGTCTACTCGCGCACTTCAAAGCCTTGCGCCCGAATAGAGAGATGGGTCTTAAGACTACAAGGGTACGATTTTAAAGTGGTGTACCGCCCAGGGAAGACAAATATAGCCGACGCGTTGTCCCGTTTGAACTCCTTGGATCAAGTGGACCATGGAGAAGACTACGACTTTGTCAGAGCCATTGCTATAAGCTGTATACCCGTTGCTCTATCACCTACAGAAATTGAAGAAGCTTCCTATTCTGACGAAGAATTGACGATAGTAAAGGGTTGCGTGAGGTCAGGGGACTGGGACCGGTGTACACTTCCCTCGTATGCACAAGTCAAGGACGAATTATGCGTCTATGGTGAGCTATTGCTTCGCGGCACAAGGATTGTGGTTCCCAAGCTCCTGCGCAACAGGGTGGTGCGGCTGGCACACGAAGGGCACCAGGGTATAGTGAAGACGAAGTATCGGCTCCGTAGTAAAGTTTGGTGGCCGGGAATGGACAAGGAAGTTGAGAAGTTTTGTAAAGTTTGTCATGGCTGCCAGGTCACTTCTGGATTTAACCCTCCTGAGCCGATGTCCCGCGTTCTTCCTCCAAGTGCTCCTTGGCAGGATTGTGGAGCAGACCTGCTGGGACCCCTACCCACAGGAGAGAGTATTTTGGTGGTGGTCGATTACTACAGTCGTTTCTTAGAAGTTGCTATTCTGAAGTCTACAACAAGTGCCAAGGTCATCGAAGCACTTGCACCCATGTTTGCCAGATTCGGTTTTCCGTTCTCTTTAAGGACAGATAATGGGCCCCAGTTCGTATCCGAAGAATTTGAAGCATATTTACGCACAAATGGTATTGAGCACAGGAAAACGACGCCGTTGTGGCCTCAAGCTAATGGAGAGGTGGAACGCCAAAATCGCTCGTTACTTAAATGTCTACAGATTGCACATTTAGAAGGAAAGAACTGGAGAACTGAATTGCTTGTATGGTTGATGGCGCACAGATCCACTCCGCAAACGACGACGGGGACTACCCCCTGTTACATGATGTTTGGCCACGAGGTTAGGTCCAAATTGCCAGAGTTAAGGAGAGAGACGGTCGGGGTGCCAGGCGAAGAAGTGCGAGAGCGGGATTGGTCAAGTAAATTAAAGGGCAAAGCTTATGCAGACCTCAAGAGAGGTGCCACGCCCAAGAGCATACGTGTTGGTGACACAGTACTTTTGAAAGCCGAGAAAACGAACAAGCTGTCTACCAACTTCAACCCTGCTCCTTTTAAGGTGGTTCAGAGGACGGGAACAGAGGTAACGCTTAGGAACGAAGCTGGTGCGCAACTGAAAAGGAGCACTGCGTTCGTAAAGAAGTACAACGATGGTGTATCCAATGGCAACGGAGACCAAGTGGTACAAGCAAGTTCTACAGTGCAGACAGATGAGCCAGAGCCAAGCAGAGTTCCGGGGACGACAGAGGTATCAGGGCCAAGCGGAATTCCAGGGACTACAGGAGTATCTGAAGATTCCCAAGTACAGGCTGGGCATTCTACCGAAAAGGAAGATAACGCAGCGGAAAGGCCTGTGCGGAGGTCGACCCGAACTATAAGACAGCCTGCGCGCTATAAAGACTTTGTCCTGGATGTTTAGGACTTCTTCTTCTTTTTTCCTTTTCCCGTTTTGTCTAGTTTAATTCAAAGACTTTGTTTTGCTGAACATTTAGGGGTTTTGCGGCCTTTTAAAACTGCCCTCCTGCTAAATTTGATCAAAGAAGGGAATGTAGTGTATACGATGCTAATGCAAGCGCGTAGAAGCGAGAGAATGAATGTGATGTAATACACACGGGAACTACGTAATTTGCATGTACTATAGATAGCGTGTGTTGTAATTTATTCGGTTAGTTAGCGTTCGGAGTTCGGAGTGTAACGGTCGTGAATAAAGTGTGTTTTAACCTAACCGCGGTACTACAGCTTCCGCACAGGTTGTCGAAACATCAGTCAACAACAACAGTCCTTCTCAGGACTCCAGTCACCCAGATGATCATTTTCAATCGAGGTACTTTTAATTATTAGTAGTAATCTTAATTATTAGTATTTTGGTGTTCATACTTCTCCTTTTGTATTTTATGGAAGGTTATATTTTACGGTTTTTATGGCAGTTATCATATATTTATAGACAATTTTTAGTTCCATTGTAAAGTAAGTCACATTTCAGCCGGCCCTAGGGCTGCAATGATTTTATTTCTTAATAAAGCTATCTATCTATCTAGTGTTAATTGTAAGTTGCTAGTTGTAAATTTATTCATAAAAGTAGTATAAGTTCTGGTTCCATGTGTAATTGTTAGTCTTGCCAGAAGTAAGTTGATGCGTCGTTTCTGCGAGCAGGATAACATCGGACTAGATGAAATTTAGAATTTTTTATACCACAGTTTTGTAAGTATTCGTCTTGTTCGTTTGTATATTTTCAGCCTCGCATTTAATGTAAACTTCATTTGTAACTTTGTAAATTTCATTTATCCTTTCAGTGGAATCGTACATGATCTAGTAACAACGAATTCAAGCTGTGGCGTCTAGTTTTTTTATATTTAACTGGGCCGTCCACATAAAGAATGCAACCATTTGATTGATGTAGTTGTAGTTGTGAGTGAGAGTGAGCGAATGTCGAAACAGAGCTAGATCACTGTAATCACGGGGGGTGTTAAGGGTACGATACCTTGGCCATGCTATGGGCACGGCAATGTGGGATGCGTGTCCTGTACATTCTCCCTTACAACCACCCAATCACCCGTGGGGGTAAGGATGACGTCCCTGCAGTGGCGAACATCCCAAACTTGTTGACGTCTCAGCGGTTTGTCATCCGAGTGATTTGTCTTTGGATGCACCGCACATGAACATTATAAAGTGTAACTCCTTGGACCCAGAAGCGATCATGCCTGTCGTGTTGCCAATAAACGGCTTCAGCGCACGTTCCCATCATCTCCCAAAGTCAATGGGTTATTGCGACGCAATTATTGGATCATAAAGAAAGCTGATACTGTGTACGCTTTTGGAGATTTAGCACAAACCAGCCAAGGGTTTGAGTGCGTGGACGGTGGAACGGGGTGGGGTGTAGAGATGGCACGTCAGATGCATAAGCCCCTTTATCTGTACTCGATGACATACAATCGTTGGTTCGAGTACGATCACGCTCAGGGTGTGTTTGTACCCTGCCTCGAGACCATCGTGTCACTGACTGGTAAGGCGTGCGCTGTCATCGGAACGCGAAAAATGGAAGCCCACACAATCCCGTGGCAGAGTTTGCAGAACATGTTTGAATCACCATAGACGCATGAGGATAGAGCAAGATGACACGGAACAAAGGCCAAACAAAAAAGCACCAATCAAATTGTATCTTGAAAGTTGTATGCTGTGTGTGATTGGATGGTTTCATTCATGCAATCAGATTCTGCAAATCTATAATATAAAGACCAGGAACAGCGCACAGTTTGTCAAAGCACAGTTGAACATAAACGAGACACTGAGTCTAGAGGAAGCACTATGGAAAATGTGGTCAATTCGTTCTCAAGACTTTGAAGCTGGCAAGGTTTTGAAAGACAAAGTAAAAGAATTGAACGATATTGACGCAAGCCTGAAAGACAACGAGATCGACCACTCAACGGAAAGAAAACTTGGGCGGCGATGCTTGCATTTGGAGAAATCCATTATCAGGAAAACGAAGTTGTGGGTGAACATCCAACAGGCCGCGGAGGCTACACGAGAACCCCTACAAGAGGAAGCAGTAGTGATTAAGGATATGGACAATCGCGCGTTTGAACTACAAGACAAACTGACCACTGCGCTGCGTTTGGCGCGCGATTACGAAGGGCTGTACAATGTCAAATGCAAGGAAGTGAATGTGTGGCAAACTCGGTTGAGTCAAGTGTTGGATAGGGTATTGTACGAACTGTGCATCGAAGAGAAGGATGCCTTGTATGAAGAAGGCACCCGTGAAGAAAGGTTTTGTCGGAAACCGTCCAATTGTATTATGGGTCATTGTAAATTCGTGCGTTCCATTTTACAAGATAAATAAAATACTGTGTGTAAAACTGTGAAGTCGTCAGTGTCATGAAACCCTTGCCGCAAGCGTATGAGTCCCCAGCGAGCCAGGTGGTTTGGGTGGGTGCAAGCATTTGCTAAAGCACATGGGTTAAAACCGAAAAATGCCCAAAAGGTATTGCAAGGGGTGTTGAGCTATACTTTGCATCGCCCCTGCCGGAAACATTTTTCCACTCTCCTCGTCCTCGTGTTCAGCATTGATTAACAATGGGTGGCAGATTTGATTGAATCGCAAGGGTTGGCATGTTCGAACAATGAGACACGGTACGCCTTAACGGTAGTGGATGTATCGTCCAAATATGCCTGGGTGGAACCGTTGAAGAACAAGACGCGGGTAGCTGTCGCACAGGCTATGCAAACCGTCTTGAAACGAGCGGGACGGAAACCCCAAAAGTTGCAGACGGATGCGGGCAAATAATTTTACAGTCAGACATTCAAAGCTTTGACGAAAACACATGGTATTCATCATTTTAGCACTCACGGGGACGCGAAAGCCGCTGTGGCCCAACGATTCAATCGTACATTGAAAGAGAAACTGTATCGGTACTTGACAGCCAAGAACACGCGGATATACTTACAGGCCTTGCAGAGTATCGTTCGGGATACAACGCCACAGTGCATCGGAGTAGCCCCAAAAGACGTGACGCAAGCTAACGAAGCCCAAGTATGGTACCGTCTGTACGACAAACCATTCATAGCTAGGAAAAAGAACAAACAGACGCTTTTGGTAAAAGGGACAAGGGTGCGTTTGAACAAGAAACATCGCACGTTTCAAAAGGGTATTTACTTGGGTGGACAGAAGAGGCATTTGTGATCCGTCGTGCAGTGCCAGGGGTGGTACCCACCTACAAAGTACAAGAATGGGATGGGACGCCTGTGGAAGGTACATTTTACCCGCAAGATTTGCAACCCCTGACCGTGCCAGATGACGGGCTCTTTCGCATCGAGAAGATTTTACACCGCAAAGGAAAGCAGGTCAAGGTGCGTTTCCAGGAATGGTCGGATAAATACAATACTTGGATCGAGGCGAAGGCCATTCGCAAGTGGAAAGGGTGAGAGAACCATGGGTGATTTCTATGTGATCTTACCGAGTGATCCCTCCCCGGAATATGGTTGTCCGATCCATCTCTAGACGCGAACGGCGATGGGGCCAACGCGGAGGGTGGATTTCCAGTCCCTATCACCACCACCGGGGTACGAACTCTTCCACCTGCGGACAACACGGATAAAACAGCGGCGACACCGGCGATTCACCCACAGACGACGTTAACCTTCACCATGAGCAAGTCGTTGAATTTCTGGGCATTGCCAGCCCAAGACTTGGCTATTCAAAGGTTACGATGGGTAGGTTACTTACCTTCAACAACAGCAGCATTACGCCCCTGGAATTCTCTATTTCCGAATTGGATGATTTTGTGGATTTGAATCAGAGTTATTTGACCTGGGACAAGCCACAGCCGCGGGTGCCAACCAATCGGGGGATGATTACACCAAATATTTGTACCTGGTGAATAATGTGGCCCACACCATGATCCCAACGTGTGTTTTGGGGTGTGTACCCTGAAGATCAATTACCAACCCTCCCTTCTAGAGTTGGTCGAACTACTTGGAATGCTTTCATTGTCAACACGGATCCAAAAGGGGAACCTGGGCGGCACTGGCTGGCTTTGAGGACCTTGGGGAATACCTGTGAGATCCTGGACAGTTATGGGTTACCATTGGACACGTACAGAGTACCTCACGTCTTGGCATGGATTTGGCGTTATTTTCCCATCATCCACCGCAACGAACGCAGTTTACAAAGTTTAAGCAGTAGTGCTTGTGGACATTATGCCCCATTGTTTTTACAAGCGAAGTGTCGCGGTCAGAGCTTGCTCGATTTCCTGAATGAATTTTCTTTGCACGATTTAGTGGCTAATGATCACGAGGCTGGCCATCGCATTCAAGGACAATTACCTCCCTCCCAAAGAATGGACCTAGTCGATGGGGTTGTAGTGAATGAAGAAGATAGTCAAACGTGTTGTTCACTGAAAGATGCGAATAAAACAACATTACGTTTACTTTGTGTGCGTTATTTGTTTTTTAAAAAAGAGCCCATATTAGTCACCTGTATCATTTGACACCATGCCTTTGAAACGAACACACCGCCGCCACGCTGCTCCTCGTAAGAGGCGACTGACACGCCAAAGACGACGATCCAACACCCATCAAGGGGGCCTGTTTCCCTTACTAGCCTTAGCCCTGCCAGCTTCGGCAGCCGCAGGCGAAGCGGCAGCCTTGGGCGGGGTGAGTGCTGCAGCAGGTTATGGGGTGAAAAAAGCTTTGGATAAAAGACGTTGAGCAAGGGGAGATTATTAGTTGGGACGATGTCTCGGACACAGTCACGCGTCACAGGCGGTGGTACAGCCTTTTTCCGAACCCCTTGCAGCCTATTGCTGGCTGGTCCCTCAGGGTGTGGCAAGACCACATTCACGCGGGAATTGTTGAAACACGCCTCAATGTTAATGGACCCGCCCCCACCCACCAAACATTATTGTTATGGAGCATGGCAACCCTCGTTCGAGACAATGCACAAAGAGGATGGTGTGCACTTTCACGAGGGCATTCCAAATTTGGACGACTTGGACACATGGTTCGGGCCACCGGGCGGTGGAGTGCTGGTTTTGGACGATTTGATGGATGAAGGGGGTAGAGACAAACGCGTGTTGGACCTATTCACTAAACATTCCCATCATCGGAACATCACCGTGCTGTATTTGTGTCAAGATTTGTTTCCACCGGGACCTTACGCCAAGACCCTCTCCCGCAATGCGCATTACATTGCCTGTTTTCAAGAATCCTCGCGATTGCACGGGGTTGCGAGCCTTGGTGTGTCAGGCATTTCCAAGCCAAGTCAAGGGTGTGATGGACGTTTTCCGTCGTGCGACGGCCTCCTCAGATGACGGCCGTCTTTTGACCGATATTTTACCGTCCCAGGGGTACCCACGAGTTTTTGTTCCTGTCCTAGAGGGATCGAGTTAAGTGGTCATGCCAGCAGGACCGCCCCCGCGTTTACGTAGACAGTTTCCATTCCTGCGGCAATTGGCTAATGAGGCACGCTATTTACAGCGTCAAGACCAGTTACGTCATGCCAACGCCGATCAGATCAATGCCGTCAGCGAAGTGGTCCTGAATGCTTTGAAAGGGGGATTACCCTTATCCCCATCCACTGTGCGAGCGTGGCGCCCTCACAGGCATACTTTGCGAGCTCTGGCTTGTCGCAAAACATCCTTAAAAAGGCGACGCGATTTGTTGTTGCGTCAAAAAGGTGCTGGCTTTTGGTGAGGTTTGAACAACGCCTTGGATTGTTGCTGTTATCACCCCTCGTCAAGATTGAGTTAATATTACGTCCCACATTCTTCAAAGCCTTAAATGTGAGATCCTTGATAAACCGCTGTAATGCATGGATATGTCAGAAAGCTACGGATATTCGTCAAACACTAAACGAGGCGTTGACTTGCAGTTATCCCATACCATGAGCAGAGTAGCGTTGCGCCGCATGATTCAAGCGCAAGAAGAAGCTAGGGGATGGAAACTGCAAGCGGATAAATTGCGCTGGGATTTGCAGTCCTTACTGAAAGAAAAGGATGTCTTATGTCAACGGGTGCAGACCTTGGAACGTGACTTGACCATGTTATGATATAATTTGATGTGCAACGCCTGTAGACATTATTGGGACATGCTTAACGACGGAGGAACGTTCGAAGTCGCGTGCTCCGTTTGCAAACCCTTACACGATTCACCGCCCCTAAAACGATGAGTGCTTTTCGCGAGTATGTCATGATCCCCCCAGAAGGGATGGCAAAGTTGACAGATCAATACAAAGGGCGTTTGACCGAGAACATGCGATTGACGAAAGCTGCACGCTTGGCGGCTGAAAAACATGCCTTGTTAGACTCGAATATGCACAACGGCTTGAAAGAAGCACGTGTCAAACAAGTGTCACGCCCGTTACACTGCTTAATAAAAAAGATTCGTGGGGGACCTCCAACAGCGGCCCCACTAGCTCAAGGCGACGAGGAAGACGATGAAACGGATGCCATGGTCGAAGGACCTTAACGCCTAGTAACACACAGGGGACACCGCGCCGTCCCCCATTGCCACCTAAACCCAAGCGCGTGCATTTACCGACCCCCTCTGTGTCATTGGAGGAGCAGGTTGAAGCCCCGCTCCCGTTTGCTGACGAATTTGGATTATCACCAGGTAGCACTTTGAGAGAAAAAGTCGAGATCATCGTGAAACAAGTCAAACGCCGCCAGCGTAAGAAAGCCGCTACAGAAGCAGAACGTTTGAAACCTTTACAGGGGTGGGAAGAATTTGACCAGGGACGCCGAACCCGCCGCAAGCTTAATGGGGAGGACTACTAAGAAACCTCAAAGCTCTCCATGGAGATCACTTCGCCGCAAACGCCTACGACGTGGAGAAGGGTTGGATGTTCAGAAATGGTTGGGGAAGACTGGGATTGAATTTCATTGGCTGGGATATCAATACATGGGACCTGGGACGCATTTGAAGAAACGGTTGGCGGGTGGGAACCCGGGTATCAATCGCTTAGATAAAATTGCCAAACAACACGACATGGATTATGCCAAGTTCAAGAATTTGCGCGACAAGTGGAAGGCCGATGATAGGATGATTGCAGCCATTACCCGTTTGCCTGGAAAGAAAACCTGGACGGAAGCCATTGTGAAAGGGATCATGCAAGCCAAACGCAAACTCAAATTGTGAAAACATTGTCCTATTGTTTCTTGTGATAGCCTTATGTACAAGCGGGAACGTGTCAAGGGTCCTAGGGACTCCTCGGTCCCTTGTTTTCTTCTTCATTAAAACTTGAGAAAAAAAATCGATAATTCTGTGTGTGCGTGTGTGTATTATTGATCAATCATGGTGGGTGTGTATTATTGATCAATCATGGTGGGTGCCAATTGGTTTCAAGCCATAATCTAGGTTACCGCCCGCAGCTCAGTCGGTTAGAGCGTAGAAGGTTGTTGGTTCAAATCCGGCTGGTGGAGTGTTAACATTCTCGTTCTTGTTTTTTGTTTTGTTTTTGTTTTTTTTTTTAAATTTCTAGCAAAACAAACTAAGAGAACCTTCTGACAGACTTCTTCATAGTTTCTTCAATTCAATGTTAATAATTAAAAAAAAAAAGCTGTTAGCGAACGTACAAGCAGAGAACCTAATGGAGCCTTAGTGCTTTTTGAAAATGTTACTGTTGAATTCATATAATAATACGAAAGAGACTAATCAAGAAGAGCGTTTTTCATTCATCGTCTTCATCCAATATTTCAACCATAGTGACAATAAGTTCTTCATCTTCAAGAGTCAAGTGCTTGATATCAATACGGATAGGTGATTGCTGTTCGTAGGTTCAAAACGCGTTTATTAACCAACTTGCATTATTTGTGGGCTTCAGTGGTCCATACTTGATAGTCTTTAGGAACTCGGACGATCTTGTGTGTCTGTGTGACGCGGGTTTTGCGCGGTGACTCTAAAGGGCGTTTCAACTCATTCAAAGTGTTTTCACTTGGTAATTGAGTTGCGTCATCCCCTCGACGGTCAACGAAAATCCTCGTACTTTGCAACAAAACTTGCCTTTCGTCGTATGATAGCTATAATTCTTTGGTCCTCCCGAGCAAAACTCCGTGATGAAATCTCCACTGGTTAATTCACCCGTGAAATTGCCCAAATAATCGCCCACCACGGGTTCCACTTCTCCAGGGGATTGCACGAAAATCACACTGTCTGTATCAAAATACAAGACCCGTTCGTTCAACAGTTCTAGAGCTTCATAGAGACATAATCGCGCCCGGCAGGTGGTGAAACAGGCCACGACGATATTCAGATTGGGGGAGACATTTTCGCATAATGCTTCCTCGCGATGATAGACTTCCACCCTTTGTTACGTTCATTGATACAGCTGACGTAGCGAACATCATGCTGGTCCGAATCCTTGAACTGACAGAAGGCTTGACCTTGGCATGATCCATTAGGCAGCCTTCGCGCAATAATTTCACGTCATCGATGCAATACGCCTCGAGCCCTTTGCGCAGATTAAATTGAACTCCCTTTGCTTTCTGTTCTGCATACCACTTCTCAATTTTTTCTTTGCCTTCTTTTGTCATCCCCTCGGGCATGTAATCTTTCATGGGAGGCAGTTCACCGTGGTAATCATTCTCCATATTGGCGCGGGTATTGAATAAGTGCGGGAAGTAACCTTTTTTAAATTGATTGGGGTCAAGTTCAAATGTTTTCGTGAAAGAAGAGAGACATCCGGGTACGAACGACATGGAGTCAATGAATCGAATGTAGCCACCCAGATACTTCAGTTCCAATACTTTACCCCCATTGCGGACCTGCTTTAACGCTTGTTTGCGACGGTGCAGTGCATCGACGATGAAGTACGAGTCGTATCCTTTAAAATTGTGTGCCAAAACTGTTACATAGCGCGTTTCCCCTTCTGTCAAGACTTCTTACCACTCTAAGAAATGGTCAACGGATTGGGGTCCACGAAAGACTTGGGGTTCGGCATTTTCCGTGGTCATTCCTACGACTAAGTTGGCAATATGTTTCTTCGTATTTTGCATCGCTTCGACATCAAAAACACTTATAAAGCTTTCTTGTAGTCTTCTATTTGTTCTAATGTCTCGTCCGTATTGGCACGAAGGGCAAGTAACCATTTTGAGGCATCACCCCCTGTTTTTGTCGCCGTTTATTTCGCCCGGCTACTTGGACTGCATGTTTTTCTTCCCGGATTTCGTTGGGGTCTTTCGCCAACTGAATAAAACAACGATGCGTGGCTAGATTTACTTGCTCTTTACATGCAGGGCATTCCCCGCAACTGCATTGGTGATCAGATTGGTGTGCCTCGGATGTTTTGATTAACACCGCTCAGTCCCAAGGGCAATGTCAAAATAATGTCTTCCCGTCGACCATCGTCAAAGTAGCAAGCGTTTCCCGCGAGCAAACAGCGAATAAATCCCCCGAAAGATACCAGAAAATGTAATTCGCTTTTGCTGGACTCATTTTCGCTTTTCGCTCGATGAAATCACTCACTATGCAAGCTAAATGGCGAAGAGATCTTCTCTTGAAGAAATGTTATAGCTCTGGTTACAAATACTGTGGGCGAGGCTGAGGAGCTAATGAGGGAGTTGGAATCTGTATAAATGTGTGTAGGTTTGACAATGAACGAGAGTAAGACGAAGTACATAGGGGAGAACATCAAAGAGCCAGAGGGGGTTGTGAGTGTGGGTGTCAAGTCGATAGAGTTGATAGAATATTTTATTTATTTGGGAGGAAGGATTAAGAATACAGAGGTGGATGTTATGGAGAGGAAGAGGAAGGCTTGGGCGGCATGTCACAGTCTGGCATCGGTGTGGAAGTCAAACCTTCGTAACGATCTGAAATTTCGACTCTTCACTGCCACAGTGGAGTCTGTGCTGCTGTTTGGGTCCGAAACGTGGACACAGACCAAGAGACTAGACCAGATAGTGGATGGGTGCTACACTAGGTTGTTAAGGATGGCACTGAATGTCAACCAGTATGTGATGAGAATGACGAATTCTGCGCTTTATGGACCCCTTCCTAAGGCCAGTGCAAAAGTGAGGCAGAGCAGATTAAGGTTAGCAGGCCATTCTACTAGACATTGTTAGCTGACACTACACTCAGCGGTTTAGTGGGAAGCCCTGCATGGGCATGCCAGCAGAGGGAGGCCAAAGACAACATTTGTTGATGTGCTGAGATCAGATGTAAGTCTCAGAGAGACACTGGACATAGCAGCCTTGATGAGGGATGCTGATCGTTGGAGGGAACTTGTTCGTGGTTCTTAATTTAAATTAATAAATTAACAACTAAAATAAATAAAAAATGTGAAAATACAAGATCTAAATAATTAGGTTAGTTTACACAGAATACAAAGATTCCTTATAAGAATAAACCGCCCAATATAACACAAATAGTATAAAATATCATGACAAAATGTTATAAATTAAAATTAAATTATCTCGGGAGCAAACGCTTCTGTACTGGAGTTGAGTTTGTAGGAGTTGAGTTACTAATCTCGCCTTGTATTGATTCCTGCGCGAATGAATACAGTAATCCAAGATTTCAGATCTTGCGAGCACAAGGATTACAAGGGCGATTTGAATACGTTTCACATTTTACCACCTCATGTCCAACTTTCTAGCAGATTTTGTGCTTAAACTTCTCCCTTGTAGTCCTTCCTTTTCGACAGATTGAAGAGATTTCCAGCAGAAATAATAGCTTATTTGGCTTAAATTTCCAAATTTAACATTAAAATTGAAATTACAAAGCCTGCAATTATCCCTCGGATTCATTGAGATTTTTATACCCAACCGTACCGCGTTGCTCCCGAAATATTTTGACAAGTTTGTTTGGTTCCATACCTGTCCCGAAAGTTCATTTCCGCTAAGGAAGGCCAAACATTTTATTGGTCAATTCATAACAGCGGATGACAGCATCAAAGCTCTGTTAGTGCACTCACTCATGACAGGCCAAGTGGCTGGTTGTCAAAATCCAGGGGTTTGCCTGCAAGCGTTTACTTTCCTCCCATCCCCCTTCCGCTCCTTCGTTATTTTGCTCTCGCCCCATTGGCACGGCCAAAACATCGAAAAGCG
Organism: Astreopora myriophthalma; assembly: GCA_014634185.1. NCBI lineage: Eukaryota > Metazoa > Cnidaria > Anthozoa > Scleractinia > Acroporidae > Astreopora > Astreopora myriophthalma. The sequence goes on along the minus strand of BLFK01000259.1, from coordinate 710,724 downwards.
TTCCTCGATCTCCTTTGCTCTCAAACCCATGGAAACACTTGCTAAGCAGGCTACACTCTTAATATTCAAGATTTATTCGAAGATATATCTAGTATTCATTCTTATAATACACGTCCCTCCACCTCTCGTAACTTTTTTATAAAACCTTCTGGCCTATCAGTCAGTCAAGCTAATTCGTTCTCTCGAACAGAAGCAAAAGTATGGAATGAAATGCCTCTAGCAATAAGACATACTTCCAAAAAAGATTCGTTTAAAAGAGATTTATTTAATATTTTAGGTTTGCAGGATTCGTGTCTAGATTTTCCTGAGACTACACAAAAAGTAAAATCCCAGTAACGTTCCTCCTAATCTATCCTCTTATAATTAGCGTAGATAGTAATTGTTCATGTCTTTAGCATGTTAGATAAAGTAACGTAATGGCTTTTCTTTTTGTTTTCATTCAGTCATGATTATGTTCTCCTTTCTTTTTTTAACCGTCGTGACTAGTCATTTTGTAATTCGTTTTTAAAGCATGACTTGCCTAGATTAGTTCATGCTACGTGCGGGCATGCGCATGCCCAATTTTGCAATTTTATGTGGAAATTAATGAAAATCAAAGTGCTATGAGAGCAAACTCGTGAATTAAACAGATGAATTAAATTATTTTTTGGATTACGTCTAAGTTTTGGTATCCTGATCATTCATAGAAATGTTGCACTGACATGTTTGCATGTGTTTAACTGACATGTTAAACAAATGTTAAACTTTACTTTAAAAAATCATTTTACTAAAAAAGTTTGCTAATTCATTTACTCGAGAAAGCCCCCTATTTGATTTCCTGTGTTTGTGAGAATGTTACGGTATTGTGATTCTTTGTTGTTTCATTTGATTACGCAAAATATCAAACGCACTTTATTTTTTGGAAACATATAGTTTTCCAAAAATGTTTTCAAACATATAGTTTTCCGTGCATTTTTGGAAACATATAGTTTTAGTTTTTGAAGACATGGTGGAATCGAGCGCCAAAAACCAAACTGAAAATATTGACGCCATAAGTTGGAAAAGTACTCATACCCCAATGTCCTATACTATTCCTGCGATCGACTTTGGGTGGGGGTTGATTTCCATTATTGTTTCGTTGTTTTTAGCGATACAATAAATAACTGTTTTGTGTTTATAACATTTCGTTCGCTATATGTGCATTTACCGTAACATAACCGTACAATATTAAGTCCATTTGAAGTCCGGATCGAGTGAGAACATGTGCGGCTCTTCTTTACTTTACTTTATGGAATTCATTGCATACTAAGATTACAATTTATCTGTGTGTGTATATATATATATATATATATAT
>BLFK01000259.1:658097-688097 GCA_014634185.1 Astreopora myriophthalma | reverse complement strand
AAAATGGAGGGGGCTTGGGACAGGCGAGGGAGGGAACGCCTGTAAAACTTGTTTTAGAAAGGTCTTTCCGCCCACTTGGCCACCTGACGCGGTTTCTACTTTTGGGTTGTCAATCAAACGTAAGACTTCCGTTCCGTTTGGGGCGAATTAACGGCTGTTTTATTATTCGGAGATCTGCTGAGCCTCGCGCTTCCAGTAACCTACCTTGGGGAGATATATATAGAGAGGAAAACAGCGAACCTAAAACCAACTGAATCGCGCTGAAATGGGCAAATTACGGCACACAAACACTGGCAAGATATCAAGGAGACAAGGTAAGCCATTTTTGTTCAATTAATGCGCTTTATTCTCGACTCCAAAACACGTTCGTAAATTCCCAAACAAACCCTTATAATTTACGCCATTGCATAACACTAATCGTGACACTGAAATTACAAAGGTCAAACAAAGGTCCTTATTTTAACGCTCATACAGCTTGGGCTACCTGTGGTTTCTCATCGACCTTTGTGTTCACTGCATCTGTCAAAATTGACCAATCAGAGGGTATACCAGATTCTGGTATACCGGTAGGACCTTTTTTAAAAAAGTTTTACAGGCGTTCCCTCCCTCACCCGTCCATTTTTTGTCGCTTTATTTCCGCCTCGCACTGTCTGTACTATCGCGCCCCGTTTACCAACTGAACGCCTGGAACAAGCTAGAAAGTATTTATACCCTCCGATTTGATTGGGTCCGACGTGTAATCACTATTCTTTCTATCAAATAGTGCATCCCACGTAAACGCTAACAGGCCTCTTGTTCCTTCTAACTTCAAAAATTAATCCCGAGCAAAAATGATACCGGCTATGTGCAATGTTTCAGGCTTCCATTGAGAAAAATAAAATTTGTTCACTGGCTTAGAAGTCACAGCTGCAATGTTGAGGAAAAAAAAAAGAAAGAAAAAAAAAAACACATTCTCTTTCACGTTCATGACATGTTTCCAGTGTTCATTACGCGTTTACATGTTACAAGTTTATCCGGTCGGTTACCCAGTTTGACGTTTTTGAAGAAAATTTGGACAGGTACCGCAGTAAGGAATTCATTGGTGAAATGAAGTCAAAGTGAGTAAATCTTGAGGGTACGTGTAGACAATGTAATGCTTCATTAAATGTAGTTTGGCCAACATTACTTAGTGCTTCGACGAGCCGCCGGATTTAAGGCAATTTGCCTTTTTGCAGTGTTTACCGCCTGGTAGAGCACGTAGGTAATTTTCTTAGGCCCCGTCCATACGTATCCGTTTTTGTTTTCTTCATTTGATTCGTAGGCCCCGTCCACACGTATCCGTCTTTGTTTGAACACGCCCTAATTTGTTTCCGTTTTTGAGAAAAAGAATCGTCCAGACCTTTTTGAATAGTTTCCGTCTGTCCACGGGAAAACGCTGAGAACAGTGGAAAACACCCACTTCCTTTAATATGCACGCATATTTATGATTAACAGGGAACCTCTAGTCATCCTGAAATCCCCTCTTCACTCCGGGAAGACTATTTGGTCGGGTAAATTGTCCCACCAAGTGCTTGTACTGCCAGGTGGAACCCAGACTGTTTGAGACCTTGCTTGCTGAACCAGCTGTCAAAGCCTACCGCTTATTTCCGGCAACAAAAACAGCGTAATTAGGTTGAGGCGTAATAATTTTGAACATTGAACAACCAACGCAAAATTCAACTGAAGACATTCTAAGACAAAGGCGATTGGTCTGCATGCAGCCATGTCGAATTCGCACTGGGTAGATTGGATCCGATAATGTGACGTCACTTTTCCAAAATTTCCGTTGCCGAAGGGATGGCGGTGACCTTTCGTAAAGAAAATGTTGCATTTCCAAACGAAAACGGATACCTGTTGCGAGGTCTTATTCCTTATTTTTTAATCATCATGGCTTCATTCGTTGAAAAGGCCCACATTCGCCCAAAATGCATTGCGCGCCGTGATCGCCAATCCTGAATTTCGTTTTGCACGAAACTAGGAAAGCGTTTACACTTGAGTGCTTACAGGCAATCTTTTCGAAAACAAAAGCAAAGGAACGAAACGCATTTTGGACGAAGGTGGACCTTTAATAACTATGAAACTCGAATGAAATGAGAAAGCTTCCTTAAGAGCAAAATACACCGAAGATATAGAGTAAACCGAACAAAGCATCTAACCCAGCTATCTTTTGAGGTAATGTGAAATGCCTGCCTTGAAAACATGCCACACTTAGATTTAACGCAAAAGGCAATGTTATTAAAGGCATGTAAACTATCGGCGTGGAGGCAGTGGCCGTTAATACGATTACCACATACGGGAATAGCAGAAGGAAAGCCTGAAGGTAACATGCGCCCTGTTGTCCCATCATCACTGCAAGAGTCCTGCAGCCCGCTTTTCTGTCAACATCAATATCACGTGTACTCTGGCTGGAAGTGAATAAGCAACATGCCGGTTACTTCCCTAAGGAAAGAGCATTTTATGTTATGTGCATGCTAAGACTAACATTATGAAGTCGACTAATATTTCTAATATTATGAAATCGAGCACGAGCTACGAGTGTCCTAAACGGCTTAATTTATGTTCGTTCCACATATTTTTTCTTTCTTCTTTAGTTTTCACTGTTTATTCACCGTTTTGTTGTGCTCTTGTGATATCGTGGGTCGCCGTCTTCATCGTGGCTATGAATTGAAACGTCATGAAATATTTAAATATCTGAGTCACCGCGACACTTTGGAGTCCAAATAATTGTTCAAATCGTTAGACGAAAACATTTAGAATTCAGACTATGCCTATGTTGGAAGTGGCAAACGGCTCAGGGTGCACGATCGAATAATTGGTTTCTAAGAACAAGAGAACCGGAGGAGTGCCACAAGGCGATAGCTGACAGCGACTCTAGCTTTTTCAGTGCATGCCGTACATAGCATCCCAGCGTCACTTTGTGATCGACAATCAAATCCTAGCGAGATCCGTCGGGCTTATCAGCAATTTCGTTCAACTGTCTTAGCAGTCCTTGTGTTATCTGTGAAGTCTAGGACTGTCAAGTCTACACAAGTAGGTGTCTAAGGGATCTTTGTTTTCAAGACACCCTGTTCGATAAGTGTTTATAATTACTGTGTAGCCGTGCATACGCGTAGCCCCGTTACAGAGAAGTACAACAGCTAGGAATAAATTAAAACGGTGTACCCACGTAGACACGTAGCCACTTCAGAGAGAAGTGCAACAGCTCGGAATAAGGTATAGGCGCGTACACGCTTCAGAGCTACAACAGCTAGGAACAAATTACAACGGTGTAGACACGTAAACGCGTAGCCACTATACAAAGAAGTAAAAGAGCTGTGAAGATATTACAAGGGTGGAGCCGCGAAGACACCTAGCCGGCTATACCCTGTAGCTAGAGATGCGAGGTATTCTGCAATCATTACATAAAATAAAACAAAAATTATAGGCCGCATATAATAACATTACAATAATGAAGCTTCAGTGGGAAGGCTAGGCCTAGACACAAATATCGGGATATTTCTTTAGATATTTAGAGGATTTTGGGACATTTAGAAAATCCCACGATTTGATTTAGAATTTAATTTGTTAAGGAAATATTTTTAAATCATGTTTTTCCCCAGGAAAATTGAGGAAAAAAAGGCAAGTGTCTAATGTTTTTCGTCAACAAATGGCGGATGTTATGTAAAGTTGTTTAGAGTTTTGTTGTATGCTGCACAAGCCTGACATTTGTGTTGCCATTTTAGACGACAGGGTACTTTTAGAGGTCATTACTGTAATAGTTATGAAAATAAAGCTAGATATTTAACTTTATATATTACTTTTTCGAGATACTTACAAAAGAATTTCAAGATATTTAGGAGAAACGGGAATTTTTGGAAACACATCTAGGCGATTTTACGTGATATTTGTCTCTAGGCCTAGGGAGGGCGTTCCATGTTGTAACACCTCGATAGTGAAAACATTCATTCGAGTTTCCCTGCTTAACAAGGTGGTCTGGGAATGAACAAATTGTGAGCTGAACTCCTGAAGTTGTGGGAATGAAAGTGCTAAGTGTTTTTGAAAATGTCGCGGAGTCGAGCTGGAAAGAGACTATTGACCACTGTTGCCTACTGTTCGTGTGAGCGGCTCTTTTTATAAGGACAAGCCCCCACGAGCCAAAAAAAAAAACAACAACAACCATGTGCTCAAAATGATCGTGTCAGTACGCAGCTATTACAACACCCCACGCGATTGGCTCAGAAAACAATAGAAGCATTCAAAGAAACAACAGAAACAATGAACCCTAATCCTAAAAACATTAGAGCTGCGTCCTAACCAGATCCAATGAAACTAGAGGTTATAAACAGCTGCGTAGTATCTAAATTGATCAGCCGTCTTGGCTGTTGTAGTTGTTTTCAATATGCAGTTTGTTGATGTTATACCTCATTGTTTAGTTCGAATTTGTTTGTGTATTTGCTGAATCAACTCCGCCACAACCGCCGTGTACAAAATAACCGCCAAATGATTAGTGCGCTTTTGTCCAGGTGTATCCCAGGCAAGATCATACAATAAACTAGAAAATGGAGTCGCATGATGATGATATAGCATTTATAAAGCGCATTTTCTATGAATATATTCAAATGCGCTTTACAACACTTTGTGGGGGACTTTGCCAGACTGCTTTATGGCGCAGTTAACAATCTTAAATCCAAATAACCAGTAGAATTCAGGGGTGCCCCCAGAACAGAATGAGTGATAGGCCATCACACCGGGGACTACGTCCCCTGCTCTTCTCGAACAGTGTGTGGGTTCTTTAACGTCCCACGCAAGTGTTGTGAGACGGTACCCACGGTTTATCGCCCTTATCCGAGAAGAATAGAAAGTCTAACCATTTGCAGATGTCATTACAAAGGCAGCACCTTCTCCTCAGTTATTTTAAGACCATAAGTCTTATCCCTTTGTGCTAACCAGGCGGCGGGTTAGATCAGAGTTAGTGGTTATGCGAGCAGTCCCATTTTGTAACTTTTGCAGTCTTTCAGATTGACATTTACCAATGTAAGCCCATACAGGGTTACGATAGTCCTAACATCGTGTACTGAGCTATGTACTAATGTGATACAATAGATCGTTTTCACATGACGTCACAGCGGCCATATTGGTGTACCTAAACAAAGAAACGGCGGCCATTTTGGTGTCCCAAAACAATCCTCGGGGAATTGAACTCCATTCTTATCCAAATATTTTCTTTTGTTTTAGTAAATCAATATGGCCGCAGGTCACGTGAGTAAAAACGATCTAGCTAGCTATTGCTGCCAGCGAAACCAAGAGACACCCCTTTTGCTGACATTTTGAAAGCTCTAAACAGACATTATAATCCAGCGCCACTAGAAGTTACAGAGAGTTTTTATTTTGGATCCGCCATCAGAAACCAGATGAGTCGATCGATGATTTCATCGTTGCGTTAAACAACTTCTCCATTCAGTGCAATTATGGCGACTTTCTCAATCGAGCTCTGAGAGACCATTTTGTGTGTGGACTAAACAACCCCAAAATATAACACCGACGACCTTACCTTTGAGAAAGCTTGCCAGATCGCAAAGTCAATGGAGATGCCAAAGAAGGACACTCCAGAGTTTCGTCCAGCTGCCGGCAATGCAAACTGGAAATTTTCTCGTCACTGTACAAATTTAGACTCTAATTTAGCGAAACACTGACGCTGCTTCTGGTATATTTTCCTTCCTAAACTTAAAACTGAATGATGATTGCGTACCGAATGCATTACAAGCAAATACCGAGAACGGAAGTATTAATCCATATACATCCCCGAGGTCCGTAGGCCCGGCCGAGGGATGTGTATAGATCTATATCGACATTCGAGGTATTTGCTTGTAATGCATTTAATACGCAATCATCGTTCAGATTTAAAGAACATCTTTTTCAAGAGGGGAATGCTAGCTGTAATGCCCCAGTGACAAAAGGTATAGCATCATTTTCTTCCTCGCTGGTACAGGCAGCATGCAGTGGCAAATCCAGACCTAGAAGTAAGGGGCGGGGAAGGGTTTTTGGCGTTTTTCTCGATTTTGAGGGAGCTACGTTACCACCAAAAGATTGGTCCAAAAATAAGCGGGGAGGGAGGGCTCACCCGGATCCGTCTCTGGCATGGTTGTTTTTGCTCACAAGCGTTTACACTCAAGACAGTTTGAAACCCAGTTTCAGTTTCGGTGCTATTTTGAACAGAACATCTTGAAAGAGTTTTCGCGAGCCGAAGATTTGAAGATGACAGAATCTGAAAACAACATAGACGAGAAAGTAGAAGAATGTTCTATCTGGTAGGTGATGGGCAACTTCCGATAAGGGACCGGTCATTTATTATGGAGGTTGGGGTGGGCTGGTGCAAATGGGGAGGGGGTCATACCTTTTTGTGCACCTAAGGGGCTGCATATAATTCTGCAACCATTTTTGAGGGATCATGTTTTTTTTGTGCATTCCATTTTCCTTTCTACAAAACAAAAAAAGCACTGAAGGGCTCAACAACAATTAGTCAAATTTATTATCAAAATGATGGCATAACAAACCAACATAACAAATTATAAACATGGTGTATAAAAGTCCTTTCACATTGTATAAATAAACTATTACTCTGTATCAGTGCAATCTGATCACCTGGTGGAAGTGCTGCGGCTGCTGTTTTCACAGACCGTGGGCAAGTACTCTTTGATAACTTCACACGCTTGATCAGTCATTAGCCTTCTTTCTATCTTTTGCTTTAGCCAGTAAATCTACTTCCCCCTTAAAGATATCAGCGCATCCACATTGACTTCCTGAACTGTAGTCTCACCATTAACAGACAATAGTGTGGAGATTGTACCAAAATTCTCTTCTTCTCGTCTGACCTTTCTCTTCTGTGCCTTTCTCTTCTTTTCTTTTCTTGTCAGTCTTTTTTTCTCCACGAAACATATCCTTTTATCCTCTCTGCATCCGGTAGATGTTAAATGTTTTGATAACTTTTCTTGTCAGTCTTTTTTTCTCCACGAAACATATCCTTTTATCCTCTCTGCGTCCGGTAGATGTTAAATGTTTTGATAACTTTTTTTGCTGTGTTTGCTTTCACGTTACTGTGTTAGTCGCAAACAAAGTCTCTGTATCTAGTGTCTTTGGCAGACGTAATCTTCCCGGCTCCGGGGTCTGTCACCGGACGCACTGTTTCCCTTCATTCTGACATCTGCACTGCGCACACGTTCTCTGCCCGTTTCCGCCTCCGCATTGCGCCGTTGTGCTCCCGGCTCATTCGTGACCTCCTGCCTGGGTGTGCCAGGTTCGAACGCATCTTCATCATGAGAGTAGTCAACTAAGACTGATCCGCTGCACCCGTTTTTCTAGCAATTTCCAACCCGCCTAGTTTCAGCTGGTTGTTCTTTGCATTTATCCTGCTTCCGTTGACTCGTATGACGATCATTGGAACCGGGTCATAGTGGGGCCTTAAAATGTTCTTCCGTTCTCGTCAGAAACGGTGTTCCCTACTTTAATTTTCATCACAGTTGTGTGTCTTTTCTTATCAGCTAATCCTTCATTTCCTTTTGCTCTTTCTGTCTTTATAACGGCCCGTCAAGTCGTCAGGGTGTCTGGTTTGTCTGCTGGTCTCTGGGAATTTCCCCCGCAGTTCTCGACCGAACATGAGTTTATTCGGGCTCGCTCCTGTGGTTGCATGCCTAGTTGCTTTGTACGCTGACTCCCCTGCGCACTTCCTCCCGCAGCAACCTGCCTTGTAACGCTGTAATCTGTGCAGTCTTTTTCACTCTCTGCATAAATCTTTCCTCGCCCCCATTGGCCTCCGCCCATGACGGTGTTACTTTGCGGTCCTTAAACCCCTCCTCATGTGCGTGCTCCTCAAATTTGTGGTCGTTGAAAGGTGGATCATTGTCCGATTTGACCTCCACCGGAATTCCGTATGTGTCAAACACCCTCTTGAATGCCGGAATGGTCGCTTTTCGTTGGTCGATCATTCGAATTCAACTACCGCCTACCGGGCGTACTGATAGTAGAATACAAGGGCGAGGTCTCCGTTTTCCGTAGGTCCGCAGAAGTCCACGCTATCCTTACACTGCTTTACTTTAACAAGCTTTTGTATATTTTCTCTTAGAATCAATTGGTCTAATGGTATGTGAACGTAGTGCTCATCAAAAGCCTTCCCCGCTGCGCCAGGATTCCTGTTGCTCAATATGGCATCAACAGTTCAGGACAACTTTGAAACACGTCAATTGATGGCTTTCCTATTGGCGTCTTCCGTCGCTGTAAAACAGCTTCACGACCTCAAGAGCATCTTTACACTTGCTATGACATGCCTCATAGATTCTGGGTAGCACTTCATACATGAACTTTGCTCTGGCCGTTTTTGGGTTTGGTATGATGATAATGATGATGATGAGGAGGATGATATTTAGATCATAGTGTCAAATACAAGATCTGTGATTGAGGATGGGTCATGTCATTTCATGTGAACACTCTTTAGGGGGCCACATTACTTTATGCAGTGGCAAGAACAGGACCAATGGAACTTATGTAGAGGAAAATCAAGAATTATGTAAGTTAAATCAAAGTTATTGTCTAACGAACGAAAATGTGTCAATGGGGAAATAAAGTCCGTTAGATCCCTCGTTTAAGGATTTGTACAGATAAAGCCTTCGTTTTAGGGATTTATACAGGGAAATCCTTCATTAATATTTATCATTTTATTGCCTTTATTTTTCCCAACAAAATGTCCATTTTCACATCAGAGATTGATAATCCGTCTAAGTGTGAGAGGGGGATGGTATTCATTTTGGAACTGGGATTATTCGTCTGAGGCGGATAGTCCCTCGAATGTGAAAGCGGGACAATAACGTTCATTTTGGTCGGAAAATTCGTCTGAGTTCAATCCTCTCATCTTCGATTAATTATTCGTCTAGGATAGATAGTGCTTCTTCGGTTCGTCTTGAATTCATATCAGAGGGATAAGTCAGTGGAATCCTGGAAGTGGAAATAGTGATAGGCGTTGTACCGTGTGAAGAAAAACATGGCGCCTAGACTTTGTGTATTCCTCTCGAGCCTACATGTCAAGCTGCATATTGATATACGGAAATGGTCTAGTCGTCAGTCGCGTTATCCGTCCCTAATCTGAAAACGACCAATGAAATCCCAAATGCCTTTGGCTTCTCAGTGTAACTATATTTTGCGCTATAAGCTGCTAATAAGTTAAAATGAAGTAAATTGAACCGAAGTCTATAATCCTTACCATCCACGATGTGTTCATTTTAGTAGTTGGTGCTATTTCAAGTTCTATTAAGTACAATAAGAAACATTCCTCTACATTTTCGGGACGCCGGATCTTCCTTGATTTTGCTCTAAGATCATGTTCTCGTTTTCAAATCTTCGGCTCGCCAAAACTCGTCATCACGATGTTCCGTTCAAAATAGAAACAACACCGAAGCTGGGCTTGAAACTATCTTAAGAAAAGCGCCTCCGAAAGAAAGAACAAAAACCATGGCAACTTCCTCGTGACCCTTAAACTAGCGCAAAAAGTTGACCGCAGTTCTCTGTTTTCAATCACGTCAGCAGCAGCCATGCTTTTGTAACCGAAACAGAGAAAACACTTGCATAAAAATAGATTTCAAGTCCCGGAGGATTAGTCCGGGACACCAATATGGCCACCATTCCTTTGTTTAGGGACGCCAACATAGCCGCCATGACGTCATGTGAAAACCACCAATAGTCAGCGCTTTTTTTGAAAATACTGTTTTTCAAACGTTATTTTGTTTCTTTGTTCGATTTTTCTTTGTTTGTCCCTTTGTCCCTGGGATATTATTGACAACCTAGTGCTTGTCTCTATCTTTATATTAAGATCCCTCATGAATAATATCATGCCATAAGTCAGATTTATAATAGAAGCGGAGAAATTTCGGAGATTTGATTGGTTGATAGTATCGCCATTTCCGCGTAATAGTGGTATAACAGCAAAAATGGTATAACAGCAGTGGTATAACAGCAAAAATTTCTCGGCTTCCATTATAAACAAATAATAGCATGACTTGTACGTGGTATTTGGCAATAATACCGCCTCTTGATATTTCAAAATTCTCCAAATACCACTCGCCGCTTCGCGGCTCGTGGTATTTTGGACAATTTTGAAATATCACTCGCGGTATTATTGCCAAATACCACTACAGGTCATGCTATTACCTATACAAATACCTGGAACGTCCGTATTTAACTATTATTCTATGAGCGCGCGCGTTGGATATGAGATGGTAAATAGCGCCGAGTTGGCTATTTACCATCTCATATCCAACAAGCGCGAATGGACTCATTGTTTCATTAAATTTCATTGTTAAATTCATTTTGCCCACGGGAAGGTTACCTTCCCGCACAAATTTTCCCCTTCGCATTACTTGGCGCAATCAGTTTCCAAATAAGGTCGTACAGTATATGAGCTGATAACCGAGATTGAGTGAACCAATCACAACGCTAGAAACGCAATATTCAAGGTTGAAAACTTAATAATCCATAAACACCGCTCGGGCCTACAGGGACGAATATGGATTAACACCTCCATCCTTGGTATTTCTCTCTCACTAGATCGCTTTCTATTAACAACTGATATGAATTGACTACCCATGCTCGAGAGTGCGAGGGTTGTACTGGAGGAATATTCGCCCGAGGTCGTGCGCGAGGTCTGTAGATGAACGACCAAGGGCTAATATTCCCCACTACGGCTCGAGCAAGTTCGTTTATTACGTAGTTCATTATATATATATTATATAATATATGTTATATATATTATGTATATACTTTATATACTACACATAATATGCATTTTATAATATATAAGATATATTATATTTAAGCAATAGATGAGTTTTTCCGTGTTTGCATAGCCTCATCTAAACACGAGGGGGGTTCGACCGCGTCTCGGGTTTGCATGACCGTCGAGAATTCTCCCAACCGCTCTCGTGTTTAGATGAGGCTATATAAACACTGAAAACAAGTCCTCTATTGCTTTTATGAAACATTTCTCAAAACTAATTTAAGAAATGTAGGAAAATGTTTTTGATTTACTTCTTGATTGATATAGAATTTCTTAATACACCCTCTGGGCAATCATATTTTCTGCTGGCCAATCAAAACGCGCATCTGACAACATGAACCAATCAAAATTCGCGTGATGGCACAACCGTGTTTACATACTCTCATGTAAACACACCTTACTGACCAATGAAAGCGCGCGTACTATCCTAGATATTTTATAATTAATATATATAAACAATAGGCCCCATTTGGCGAGGAAATATGCTCGGATATTTGTCCGCGGACATTATGTTCCGAGAAGCGAACAGTTTTCCGAGAGAGAAGCTCGAGGAAAACTGTGAGCTTCGAGGAACAGATAATGTCCAAGGACAAATATCCGAGCATATATTTAAAGCCAAATGGAGGCTAGTTTCTTTATTATCCTTCAAATATTTTCGCGGTTTGAATTTTTGGAAAGTGGGGAATATCACTTGGGGTATATTCTCGGATATTCCCCAGTTTTAGCTGGGTATATTCGGTCACGTGACGCATTTAGACCAATCGCGTGCGAGCGAAAATATTTGATGAATTATAGATAGATATATGTTTCAATTTCAACGGGACAGACTATATATATAGTTTATTATATATGTTTGTTTTCTGTTACAACGCGCTTCCGATCACTTTGCAATCAACAGGCTTCTGCAGAAAAGTGTTTTTGATGAGTCGAGCACCTCAGAATAAAAAACAACAACAACAACAACAACAAAAACAAGCTACCACGATTTTGCGAAGAATGTTTTAGCTGCATATTTTGAATTTGCCGGCTTTCGAAAACAACAATACAGACTATGGCCGGTTCCATGGAAACGGTCCGTATGGCAAAATCCCAACCAAGCAGGGTTCATGACCAAGAAAAAAATCAATCAGATAGCTCGGATTTACCTCAAGACTACCTTGTTATATCTTAATCGATCTTTGTTATCACATATACTCAGTCGGAGATATAACTTTCAGGCCATTCAAATTCGATGGACAAAAAGCAGCAAACATGTGCCAACACTCGGGGATGTTAGCGCTGAACGGGGATGTTAGCGCTGAACGTTGCAATCGAAATAGGAAAACCAGCCGAATTTTAAACAAGAGCTCCACTTCCGGTTCACCGTAAATAGCTGTAAAACGAGTACTGAGAAACGCTTCATACGAAACTAATAGGCCATCAAGATCACAATTTAGGATCACGCATTTTTTTCCGGATGTAAAGGGCGTGCTGTTGGCCTGTGACATACGAATGAGAAAGATTTCCCGGGGCAGAGCTCCCTATATTAATAAGACATGCATATTCCTACTAACCCTCTTCCAAAAAGAACGAGCGCGAATAAAAGTTTTGCTAGGAATATGCGTATATAATTAATGCAGAGAGCTGTGCAGAAATCTTGCCTAGGAATGTTTTCAGCGTCTACCGTGAAAACTGAATAGCCTCCCACGCAGACGTTTTTTTGGGCTTCGTTACGCCTTGCTCTCCTTCAATTTGACGATCTTGTTTTGGCAAAACAGACAAAATTATTCATGGTGCGAATAGGGCACAAACTGGCGCTCCTCAATGTGAGGCTTTTACCGACAGTCTTGTTTCTGACATGGATCCGAAATTTCAAAAATTGCGCTAAATAATAATAAGTCGCAAGAAACGTCCCCGAGGAGAATGAAAACATCGATTGATAATAGCCCAGATCGAGGCTGATCAACTGGTCGCTAAATGTCTTCAGAGGCAAAATAATGTCAAAATAACGAGATTGGCAAGGCACACTCAAAAAGCATGACGTACAACCCATCCATTCATAACAATCATTCTCTGAAGACTATTATTTCTTGGTTAATAATAACTAAAAATATTGCGCCATACCTGTGAAGAATAGCCTCCGTAAAAAACATGAAGGGAAGAGAGTACAAGATTATCCTTGGATGAGATAGCTGGCAATGAGTGGTTCCAACTTGTTCAAGATACGTGAAGACAACGGACAAAGGACCGAATGTACCGCATGTCAACAACTCTCCCAGAACGATGTTCTTCATTCCTCCGCCATGGAGCAAAGAAGCCAGAAAACCAATGGCAAAGAACCCAAGTTCTTGCCTGAACTCAGCTTGAGAGAGCACAGCCAAACAAGAGAATGCTGTACTCGCTGTAAAGTAACTCCACATTGCCCACTGTGTGTTGAGCTCTAGCGTTCGGCTTCGTGTCAGCGACGTGACGAATAATCTTCGGCTCTGAGCTTCGTAGAAAGCGTTAACAAAGTTCCCCGCTATGTGAGTAAGCAGGATGACACAGGTTGTAAGGAAAAAATTCAGAACATTGAACTTACTGTCATGTTTCCAAGCCAAACATATTCCCAGTAGAACAGACAAAATTGACGCGGGGAAAGTCCACGGTTGGAGAGACCTCAGAAAAATGGTGAACGTACTTGTCTTTCCGGAGAAAGGCATGGTATGAGGTCTTGTATTCTTTGTGAACTCCCTTAAATTAAATTTAGAGCCATCTGCGTGGCACCATAAACGAAATGAATGCAACGAAGCTTCAAGGGCATATTTATTCAGTAATTAGTTGGATATAGTGACGCTTGAGAAAACGTCCTTATATAGGAGTTTCAAAATGTAGCCCAATCCCCATGGCAATGCAATTATGTTGTACTAATAAACGTGATAAAATATCAGAAATAATTTGGCGACCCATACGCACACTATGTTAGTCCGCTTTGTTTTAGTCCGCACGAACAGAATACTACCATCTGTGTTCATCCTTGAAGTGTCACGAATTTAGCCCGTTGTTGTACTCTTCCAACGCGGTCACGAAATGGACAATGCTTTGTGCGTCATCCGATCATACTTATAGTGTCTGCTATTTGTACCTGAGTTTGCATCTCTAGCTGCATTTTGAAAGTTTTGGCTCGATCCCAAGAGATTTTACATTCAGCTGAACTAAACTGTTAGCAGCAGTGACAAAGAATGTAAATATTCTCCTCTTGGTATCAAAACAGCACGGGTGCCTTCATGGCGTTATTGTAGTCAATTGTTTCATAAACAATATAAGGTTTGACAGTCGTAATGTAGTCATCTCAGCTCTCGAACTGTTTCAACGTGCGATCCTGTAACCCGCAGAGGTTGGTGCGCCTGCATTTGGTTGGGCAATACGTTTGCGGGGTTAATTTCTCATCAGGCGGTTGCACAATCCTTTTCGCCCGAGTAGTACTTGTCTGTTGTGTACTAAGTTATTTATATCACGTTTAACTTTTTACGTTGCACGCAGGCTCAAAGTTCGAGCTGCACACCCCACTCATGTCACCCCACCCCTGTGGAGAGTTGTGAATATAAATATAAGAATAGCAAGTGAACAAAACATGATCGAATGGCTCCAAAAACGTAGCCTATTTAGCGACCTAACCGCAAATATTTTCGAATGCGAACAAACATTTTCGTATACATATTGGCGGGTCAATATGGTCATTTGCTTTTGTGGCCCTTCCCACCAGGCGTGTTTGCTTTCGTTCCCAGTTTGGCCGAGCGCGTCTACTGGCCAACCGCTTTCTTCAAGGATGACATTGTACTGAAAGCTGGGCAATGTGGGCTTTTAAGGTTGCCTAGCGACTATGGAGAAGAGCTGCTGATTTGCACACTATGTAAAAACTGTTTTACAGAGGTCTGGTAACTAGCTTTCATATATTTATAACGTGCAATTTAGTACGCCGTATACTTTTCATCAGCCGTCGCCGATGTATGGATTTCCCTACATAATTGTAAGTAGCTATTCTTTCACCGAACATTCTATTCCTTGTAAACTCTGATCTAAACAAAATTATTCTATTTCTCATCCACAGTTTGACTGTTATAAACCAGTACAAGAAGAAACGAATCCATACATCGGCTTAACTTTCAAATAAAGTAGCGTTTCAGACGAAGGCGCGAAATAGCTGCCTCGGATAAGTTGACACATGTTGACGGTAAAATTATCCTAGCGTAGCTCTGTGAGAGGGAATTTATCGGTTGAGGGATTTTATTCGCAATTTTGTCCAGCTTCGAGGGTTGTTTCGAACCTTGTCATTTTATAGTGACGGGCTATGTCAGTACCTATGTCAAATAACCCCGAAATCCTGTTTCAGACATTAGAAATGATTACAAGAAGATACGTTGAAGTTTGGACACCATTTTATTGTTATTCATATCTAGATTATTTGTGCCAGAATCGCTGCCTCACAACTGCAGTATTAAAACAGTCACTTGCATAGCCTGGGCTACCTATGGTACGCGTGGGCTGAACAATCCTTTCACGAGAAAACACGCATGACCTGCTCTCAACTGTGTGGCTTCATAGCTCAGTTGGTAAGGGCACTGCACCGCCATCGCAGAGGTCGTGGGTTCGAATCCCGTTGAAGTCACTTGAATTTTTCAAGTGCATAAATGAGACAATTTTTTAAATTATCCAGAAAGTGTGAGGATCACTTCTTCAATTCATTGTTGACAAATATGTTATCAATTAGCGTGGCAGAACTCTATGAACACGTGTGGGTTTGTCAACTGTTGGAATGAGGTAGCAACATACTTTGAAGTCTTGACTTATTTTAGATAGCCTGCGTGGCAGGCGCAAAAAGGGGAGGGGAGAGGGAGAAAGGGAAAGAGAATAAAAAACCAGAAGAGAGAGGGGAGAGACAGAGAGAGAGAGAGGGAGAGAGAGGGAGAGGGTGGAAATGTAGGGTACGTAGAAATGTAGGTAGAGGGTAGGGTAGGGTAGCTCTCCTTTTTTCTTCTCAACCTCAACAAAGGGTTCTCCTTCAGGTGCTGCCAATTTGAATCCATTGTCAGTGTTGTTCAGTCGCTACATATGCAGTCCTTGATTTCCTGGGAGTGATTCGACCCTGATCAGAAGAGATCACTGGAAAATCTGGACCATTTACATAGGTCATAAAATGTCTGTAAATCCTTAATTTACAGACATTTTATGACAGTTCAAATCTTCATTACCTTTTAAACGGAACAACAAAATTTTTCTGTAAAATCATTTTTGCAGACATTTTATAAAGATTTTGTGATACTTTATTTCCTTAATGTTTATAAAATGTTTGTTAATTGTTTATGCTAAAATAATAAGAAATATCGAAAAATTTACAGACTTAACAAAATGTCTGTAAATGTCTGTAAATTTAACATTTACAGAGATATTCTTAAGTTTTTCTCACAAAATCTCTGTAAATTGACAAAAGCAGGGCATTGTAAAATCTCTGTAAATTCACACAAGTGGGGCATTATAAAATCTCTGTAAATTGGCACAAACAAGGCATTATAAAATCTCACACCAGCTCACTAAATTAAAGCTTGTGATTGCACATTTGTGCTATGCACTCCCAAGCTCGACTTGTGGGCAAGTCTAACAGCCATTCAGCTTTGGTGTGGTAAATCATCTCCACATTGTTTTTTCATTTATTTGTTTACAAATTCAACACAAGTCTCATACTATAAAAAGTCATCTGGTTTCATTCCTCTACAAAATTGCATTGCTACAGGTTTTGGACCCTGTACAGTGTACTTACTAATACAGATCATATTTGAAAAATAAGACAACCTTTTATTAAGTCTGGTTAGGCCTTCTGACTACAAGAAAATGGAGTTCTGGAACAATGAAACCAGGACTCCTTGAAAATGTCAACTATGGCTCTATCATAGCAATGAAGTGTTTAATTGCAACAGATTAAACTAGAAATGTGTTAACCATTAGTCCAATCCGTTGTAATACCATACCCCATCACTAATAGAGATGCATTTGTCTATTTTGTAAGGTGAGCTTGGAGTGCCTGTGATCAGCTTCACAATTTACAGCTTTTTCAAATTTTGCACTGTTAGGCCTGTATTACCAGATTACTGAAATAATGATAAATACTAGAGTGTTCATGTTATTTTGACTTGAAAATACAATTTTTTTTAAGATTTACTAATAGCTAAGATGGTTTTGAGCAATGCAAGTCAACAGGAAGTGTATTTTTGGATTTGATAGCAATGGTTTTGCCCAGATTTCTGGGCAAATTATCTCTGTAAGAGTAAAGACACTTAGCATCACAAATTTGGTTTTATTATGGCATATAAAAGGTGACAAACAACTCACTTGTGGTTGATGTGCATCTCTCAAAAACACCTTTGCCTACGCCCCTTTAATATTATTTATTTGTAAACCTTTGCAAATTCTTGCCCATTTTCACAGTTAACTTGCATCATACTTGAGAATGTATTAAATTATCATATGCTTTGTCCACTAAGTACTCTGAGGTATGCACTGATGACCCAAGCTGAAAGAGATGACTAGTTGTCTTCCATTCTGTAACCACCCATTACCCTTCTCAAGTCTCTTCTTCTCAAGTCTCTTCTCAAGTCGTTAACAGGCTAGGGCTCGGGAAAAAAAATGAATTCCAGCTTGTCCTTCCGGCAAGCTGCTCTCATATTGCTTGCCCATGGCCACTGCTAGGTTGTCTTAGTTAATGATTCAGTTAGAGGATGACTTGCCTATTGTGCAAGTGATAATGAGATTAAAAAGTGACTTGCCAAGCAAGAAAATCTACTTTTCCTGGAAAACCGGACGGGACATTTTTCGAGCCCTCATGGTCTGTCATAGCCCTGTCTCGTGATAGCAAAAGTACTAGGTTGAATTATAATAACAGCAAGAAAAGCTGAGTAATTTTAACTCCAATGAATGAGTAAGGGCAACCCTAAAACCCGGAAACCGGAATCCGGAATAACACTGGAATTAGACCTAAGAACTTTTGTTTAGGCCTAATTATTAGGTCTAAAACTTTTGTTTAGGACTAATTATTAGGTCTAAAAACTTTTGTTTAGGCCTAAACAAAAGTTTTTAGGCCTAATTAGGCCTAAACAAAAGTTTGTAGGCCTAATTCCAGTGTTATTCCGGATTCTGGTTTCCGGGTTTTAGGGTTGCCCTGTATTTCTCGATTACTCACACTCAAATTACAGTTCAACAACCTCGTTCCCAGAGTTCACTTTTCCTTTGGTCAGCCCCAATATTGTCAACTGAACCTGCTCCTGTTGTGGGTTTTTTCAGCGACGAGTAGTTTCACTATGTCCAGTTACTAGCATCCCAAGTTGTTTCGCTTAAGTGAGTGGTCAGTCTTTTAACATAAAGTTCTAACCCTAACCCACCTAACCTAACCTGACCAAACCCTAAAACTAACCCTAGCCTGATCCAATTATGTAAGGGAAATGTTACTGAGTGTAAGTTAACTGGACATTAGTGAAAAGAGGTTGGTGGAACAACTCAGAAGTTGACAGATGTGATCGAGTGATAAAAAAATTTTCAAATTTTCGGTCCCAATGTTAATTCCCTCCTCCTTCCATGAACTACAAAATGCAGGGACTGTGGTGGGAACATATGCTGTTGTACGTTGACCAATGTTGCCCAGGTACGTGAGGTCTTGGATGAAATTTGCATTTTTGGTATCCAAAGAGGAAAGCTTATTTTAAAGTGCACCTAACCCCAAAATAGGGTTAATGTATCGTAGCGAAAAAAATATTTTGGGGTTGGGTGCACTTTAAGATTTATTACATAACTAGCACATACTCTTTGAGATACATGTCTAGTAGCTCTACTGAAGTTCCAAGTTTCGTGACATTGGGCATTCATTTGCCTGTGTTTAAATTAAATGATACACTGGGGCATTCATTTGCCTGTGTTTTGATTAAATGATACACTGGGGCATTCATTTGCCTGTGTTTAAATTAAATGATACACTGGGGCATTCATTTGCCTGTGTTTAAATTAAATGATACACTGGGGCATTCATTTGCCTGTGTGTAGGTTAAACAATACACTGGGGCATTCATTTGCCTGTGTTTACATTAAATGATACACTGGGGCATTCATTTGCCTGTGTGTAGGTTAAACAATACACTGGGGCAGTCATTTGCCTGTGTTTGAATTAAACGATACACTGGGGCATTCATTTGCCTGTGTTTAAATTAAACGATACACTCAGGCCATCTTTGTTTTCGTATGTCAATTGATTAATGGTACACTAGTGAATGTTTCTGAAGATTTAAAAATGAATTATTTCTGACTTTTGGTTTGAATTGGCTATATTCTGATACTATAGTAATGTGCTGTATATTTTTAGTGGGATTTCAGTTGCTCCGTGTTCTTGTTTTTAGTGAACAGTCATCTATTATTTGGTGATCTTTAAATGTAGTGGTGCTTTTTTCCAGGTGGGTAAACACTGAAGTGGCAATGACTTTGTTGCTGCAGGGCAAGTCTGGAGCATGGCGCATGATCAGAGTAGAATCAATCTATGTAAGTGTAATCAGTTGATTTCATCTACAGCTACAGGCACATAAGGGTTTCATGGATCTTGATTAGATGTGACCGTTTGCAATTTCAATATCATTTATTCTGACTGACTGATAACCTAAGCTGTATCATGGTAGGATCAATGATTACGCAACCACTTAATTTTGTATTCCTCATGATGTTTTATGACACCATTTCACAGGAAAGAACAAGTCTCAGAGGAAATGCAGAAAGCTCCAGTTTGGAGAGTTCACACAGACCATTGGACAGCAGACCAGCATTCAAGCATCCTTTCTAGAGTCGTCCAATAATGATTTAGTTATTTCCACTTGAATGAACAATTTTTTCTCTTACATCTGCAAAAGTGCAGTTTTTACATGCAGGATAAGTTCAATAACAATGCTGCCTCACGCCATGGACCATAGTCAGTTAAAGTTGAGCAAAGTGCAGAGATTTTATCAATGGTTTAAATTAAGGTATTTTGTAATATATTGCAAAGTGTCACTACACTTGGTACGAAAAGCTGTTTTTAATCTGAGTGGCAACTTGGAGTAAGCTGTTAATGTTAAGTTTAGTCAGTAATATTGTGAAGAGAATGTCAAGTAAATTTTCAGAAATCGTTGTTAAGATTAATTTTTGAGATGTAACATGGGTTCTTTTTACTTGAAAGCCTGAGTGATTGTAAACTCACTCTGAGAATAAATTTTAATTTTACTCATCATGAGGAGTATGTTTTTACTCAATCTCTGAGTAATCAATCAGTTTACTCAAAATAAAGGGCCAGTATGGATGCATTTCTCTTGAGTAATTTTACCCCCATTTCTGTGTATTCCACTGACATTTCATGCACTTTTGATAAACATTATGTGCGCTTTATTGATGTACATTTCATTGACATTTCATGCACTTTTGATAAACATTGTGTGCGCTTTTTTTGTTTGCATTTCATTGTCATTTTATTCACTTTTTATAAACGTTATTTGCACTTTATTTGTGAACATTTCATTGACATTTTATGCAGTTGCTTTGGTTCGCTTTTTACAAAGATTCTTCACTTTACAGAGTTTTTTCCTTGCGTTTTTTTACAGAGAATGTGTTAAGATTTTACAACGATTTTTACGTACGCTGTGAAATCTCAGTAAAAATTTACAGAGAAGACATGGAGATTTCATGAACATTTTTATAAGGTCTGCCCGCGTAACGTGTGGTGAAATTTACATACATTTTGTAGGGTTTATAAAATGTCTGTAAGTGTTCACGTTTACAGACATCGCAATTTACAAGTAAGATATACACACTTTGTAGAGATTTTACTAACTTTTGTGAAGTCTGTAAATGGTTCAAGTTTTCCAGTGGATTTATCAGACAGCTTGGTGGTGAGATGCACCAAATAGCGTTGAACGACCGATTTCTGCTCAACTAGCCATCTGTCAAAGTATTAAAAGAAAGGGTGAGGACAATAAAATGCTCTTACCAGACGTTGAACTCCCTGATTTCGATGGTTGCGCTGTGATAGTCCTCCTGGGGCTTGACATGGCCCGCTCACTGATCCACTTGGAAGTTCGTCATGGACAGAGGGATGAGCGCATTGCCATATAAACTCTGTTGCGGTGGACCTTGTTCGGTAATTTGGACAATGAGAACTGTGGCAAGATCAATGCTAACTTGCTGGTAACTGATGAAGAAACTCGATTGCAGAACCAAATTGATTGATTCTGGGAGATAGACTCATATGGTACCAAGCGAGTGTCGTCTGAATCTGGTATGACGGCGGAAGGCAGGAAGGCACCGACAATATTAGAGAGTAGTACAGAGAAAGAAGGAGGTCACTATAAGACAGACATATTATGGAAGGGTGAGACAAATCTGCCCAACGGCTGCGCCTTAGCGGTTTCTCGTGACCATCCTACTGAAAGAAAGCTCAACAAGAATACAGATCTAGCAAAGAAGTACAAGATGTGATAGACGGGTATGTCAGTAAGGGACATTCTGAGAAACTGACATCTGAAGAAGCAAAGAAATCAACCCCAAAGACGTGGTACCTCCCTCATCATGGGGTACTTAACCCCAACAAGCCAGGAAAGATCTGTGCGGTTTTTGATGCAGCCTCTATGTATGATATTTCACTGAACGACAAGCTACTAACTGGTCCAGACTTACTCAAGAGCTTAATTGGGATCTTACTGCGATTTAGAAGTGGAAGAATCGGCATCAAGGCGGATGTGGAACGGGTGTTCCAGCAAGTAGGGGTTCGTGGAGAAGACCGAGATACCTTACGTTTTCTGTAGAGAGAATTACACGAAACTAGAGTGCCAGATGAGTACCAAATGATGGTGCATGTGTTTGGTGCTGTTGACTTGCTTTGTTGTGTTAGTTACGCTTTACAAAGGACTGCCCTTGATCAGTCAGAGAAGTTCAGCAAGGGCGCAGTGCAGGCCGTCCTACGCAACTTTTACATGGATGATCTTTTGTCATGAAGGCCAAACGTTGAGGGTGCCACCCATTTAGCCAAGCAGCTGATTGAACTTCTTGCAACAGGAGGCTTCAGACACACAAAGTGGATGTCCAATAGTCGAGAAGTTCTGACGGCGATCCCTTCATCTGAAGTGGCCTGTAGCACCGTGGATTTTGATCGTGATGAGTTGCCTCAAGAAAGAGCCCTGGGTGTCAAATGGGACACGAAACACGATTTCCTGTGTCTGCAGCCAGTGAAGAGTGGACATCCTGGCACCAAGCGTGGCACCAGTAGTGTGTTTGACCCCCTTGGGTTTGCAGCACCGTATGTGATTAAAGCAAAGCTTATTATACAGGAGCTATGGAGACGTCAAGTTGACTACGATGAAGAGCTGCCCGATGAAATTCTTCAGAGTTGGGAGCAATGAAAGGATGGTTTAAAGTCTTCACAGATCATTGGAATTCCCAGATGGTATGGATTCCACCATTAGGAATGCCAAAGTGTGCAACCGCAAGTGTTTCGTGATACCTCAGAAGTTGCGTACTGAGCAGTGGCCTATTTCCGAACGATCAGCGGTGGACATGTTAATGTGAGCTTCTTCACAGTGGTGACGCGGGCGCCCGGATCTTCTTTGCCGATTTTTCTAAAGGCTTTGACCTAATCGACCACGTCATCTTATTGGAAGAGCTCGGTAAACTGGATGTTCATCCCGCGCTCCTAGCCTGGATCTCTCCGTTCTTGACCAACCGACAGCAGGGCGTCAGAATTGGAGGAACTTTATCTGGTTGAAAAACACTGAAAGGAGGCGTGCCCCAAGGGACTAAACTGAGAGTAATTATCTTTACTGTCATGACAACTAGGTTGCTGTATGTCTGGTGTTTAAGGATTAAGTTTGTTGACGATACGTAATCTCTGGAAATTATCCCTAGAAACTCTATAAGTTATCTGAATACTGCTGTATCTGATGTCCATAATTTTGCGGTAGCTCATAATATGAAGTAAAATCCATTTGAGTGTAAAGAAATGTTTATCAACTTTTTACATAACTCTAACTTTTTGCTAATACAAATCACAATAGGTGATAATGTAATAGAACGTGTTACAAGTTACATGATTGTAGGAGTTTTCATGGACAGTGACCTCAGGTGGAATAGCCACGTCGAGTACATTTTTAAGAAGGTTTCTAAGAAACTGTATTCCTTATGGGTATTGTGTAGAGCAGGTGCTAAGCATGCAAACACCTTGAAGGTATATTTAACCACAGTGAGACCAGTCTTGGAATATGCAGTACCTGTGTGGCAGTCTATTCGGGTTACCTGTCTGATGTAATCGAGACAGTCCAAAAAAGAGCGCTTAAAATAATTTTCCCAGAGGCCGAGACTTACACAGAGGCCCTCCAGTTAGCTCAATTAACAACACTGGCTGATAGGAGAGAGAAGCTGTGTTTTAAGTGTATGGATAAAATGAAGCAAATTGATCATCCTCTGGTCCACTTATTACCGAAACCCATTGTTAATAGCTGTTATTATAATTTAAGGACAACCCCGCAGCAATTTTACTTGTTCAAAAACGTAATTAATTGAAGAACCGGGAGAGCTGAGGAATTTTTTTATACTTAAATATTTTAATTAGTTAACCGTTAATATTATTAGATTAATTGACCTATTTCATTATTTCTAGCTCGTTAATTCAGCTCCTATAACTGCCAGAGAGTTTTTAATAGACTTTTCAACTTTTCAACTTCGTCATGTGTAAGGGGGTATTTACATTAGACCGGGACAAACTCAGAGCGGTACGAACTTGTACCGTTACGAAATTTTTGAAGCAGTTTACATGAGACTGGGACGAACTCAGACCGGTACGAAAGTTACTCGTCTCGGTTCAGTTACCGAGACGAACTCGAACCGGTCTGAGTTCATTTTCAGACCGGTGTCATGTAAATGCAAGAAAAGATGTGTATGGAGGCGGATACGAACTCATGCCAGTCTGACCTCGTCCCGGTCTCATGTAAATACCCCCTAAGACAAGACTAGCACCTATTAAGAGCCTGACCATACCTCGATTGGACCTGCTGGCCGCGGTTATAGCAGTCAGGCTGAAGTCCAAGATATTAGAAGAAATCGACTTACAAGTTAAAGTTGTGGGGAGCAGGTGAAGATGAAGATGGTGGGGAGCAGGGTTGGCGCAGTGGTGAGAGCGCTCGCCTTCCACCAGTGTGGCCCGGGTCCGATGTGCGCTGAGTTTTTTGGTTTCTTTACCCTGCTTCGAGAGGTTTTTCTCCGGCTTCTCCGGTTTTCCTCTCTCCACAAAAACCAACATTTGATTTGATTTGATTTAATTTATATTAGTAGGAGAAGAGCCACCTCCTGGGGACTACTAATAAAAGCCATTTATTATATTATTATTGTTATGTGTACCTTTGGAGTGACTCCGAGATTGTGCTCAACTACACCGACAACACACACGAGATTTAGCGTTTATGTGTCCCACAGGATTGCTGAAATTGCCTCTTACTCTAAAATTAAAGCGTGGCATCATGTATCAGGTTGGATGAATGTGGCTGATTACTGCACAAGCGGGATCGAAATCTGTAATTTTACTTCCAAGTGTCAGTGGATCAGTGGTCCCTACTTTCTCATGTTGCCAGAGGACCAGTGGCCAACCAGCGAAAGGCTTCCGGTCGCCAACGAGAGTGAGCTAGAAGTAAAGGCTTCAGTCTTCTGAACTTCCACTGCCTCACCTGTGCACATGGTGGCGTGAGAAAAGTACTCTCCATGGAGGAAATTAGTGCGAGTATATGCGCGGTGGATGAGGTACAAGTTCAAGTAAAGATGCAAAGTAAAGAGACAAGCCCCTCCGCCAGAGCGACAAAAAGGGCACTTGAATGCTGATGATCTTAAAGAGGCCTCCCTAGTATGATGTCAGTTGGCCCAGCGCGAGTCAGTCGACAATTACGAGAATCTTCGAGCTGGTAGAGCATTACCACTTCAGCCCATCTTCTCAGGCGGAGTTATCAGGGTCGGAGCTCGCTTAGACAAGGCTCCAATACCATTTGAAGCAGAGCACCAAATAGTTCTTCCGGCAGCACACCCAATTTCAAGGCCCTCACGAGAAGCATCTACATGTTAGAAGGGAACGCACTCTGACCGTTGTGTCAGCATTTTTGGATCCCACGGGAAAATCGTTCATCAGGAAAGTCATCGATGATTGCCTGCACTGTAAGAGAAGAAGAATCAAGCCCAATGTGCCTGTGATGGCAGCTTTGCCCAAGGAGCCACTTGCACTCTTTGAAACCCCATTTACGAACACTGGAGTGAATTATTTGGGTCCCATGAATGTGAAGAAGGGGAGAAGCACCGGGTTGCATTTTTACATGTCTAGCTACCCGTGTGGTTTATTAGGAAGTATCAGCAGACTTAAGCACTGATTCGTTCATCATGGCTTTGAGGAGGAGCCAGGAGAGGCAATCCCAAGACAATGTGTTCTGACAACGGAACTAATTTCGTTGGGGCTAACAAAGAACTAGGAGAGGAACTGAAGTCACTAAGTCAAGAAAGAATCACCAATGAACTCTCTGGCTATGGGATCACGTAGTACTTTAACCCACCATCATCCTGGAGTAATTTTTGAATCGTTGGTAAAGCAAGTGAAGAGGGAAATGAAGAGTTAGTATAACTTGGTCATTAACGACCAAGTTATACCAGAGGAGACACTCCACACAGTTCTTGTTGAGAGAGAGGCTGTACTAAACGGCCGCCCACTTACCTTGACTTGAACGACTTTAGGAAATCGGGAGAGCATGTTTTAACTACACACCTGGTCGATTTGAGAAGTTTGATGTTAACAGTCGCAGGCGGTGGAGAATGGCTCAAGCCTTTGCCGATATTCTGTGGCGTCGGTGGCAGAAAGAGTATTTACCCAGCCTGATCCTGCGTTTAAAGCGGAACAAAGAACAGTGAAATTTGCCAGAAGGGGATCTGATCCTGTTAAAAAAAACGATGACGCTCCTCGCTCTCATTGGCCCGCTCATTGAGCGGACTCTGAAGACATATTCGGGGAGTCACAGTAGAATCAGGTCAGTCGATGTGAAGACTCCAAATGGAATCTTCATTCGCCCAGCTGCCAAGTTATGCTTGTTGGAGGACAGTACTTGAGAGGACATTCTGGGCATTTGTTTCTTGCAGCACATTGTTGACATTTAAACTTTAAAATAGTCGTCCGTTCCGTTAACTCACTGGGCGGAGGGGAGGAATGGAACGGCCGTTTCCGGTTGGAAGCGGTTGTTCCCAGGAACATTCCCGTGAGCCAGTGTGGAAAGAAAGGAAGTAAAAAAGGAAAAGGAATCGTACACGAAGTCGGCGAACGTAAAAAAAAACTGTTTGTTTTTAACTTTATTTCGTCCATTAGATGTTTCGCATTTGAGTATATCTGTGTTAAAACCATCCATTACATAAACAATTTTATTATCCGACATCATTTTCTCAATCATCTCTTCAAAATATGACTAGAAACTAAGCTGGCGAGCTGTGCTGTCGATAGATTATGCCGCAAACGATTTTTATGATTTACAAAAGAAATGTCAATCCAGATGGCTCGAAAACCCTCATTAGAGGTCTTTTCAACAGCCGCACAATGTAGTGACTAATCAACAAAGAACCGTACCCCTCCGGAAGCCAATGGTGTTGGCACGTATTTTTGAAATCATAAGTTTTGTTGCCGTGATTCCAGTAACATTAAAGTGGAAATCAAGTGCGTCTGAAATATTGTAACGTTTTTCAGATTACGATTTATGCTCTCATTATTATTATTATAAAAAAAACTGAGAAACTAGTTACAACCTTTTCAATTGGGAACTTTTATTTAAAAGCATCTTGAAGCTATGCGGGGAAAAATATTGGCTTCGGATTCGCTGGTTTGGAAGGTTATGATCATTGCTCAAATTGACATCAAAATTAGTGTTAAGGCTGAAGATACCCAAGTCGTACGGAGTGGTCAATTTATCAAGATTTTTCCTAAGCTCCACAGCATCGGGAATCGAATTATTAAACTGTCCATGACAGAGAGCAAGACTGCCTTTAAAATATAATTAAGACAGTTTTTGCAATAACAATTTACCGGCCCTGTCCTCGTTTTTATTAGGCGTAATTTCTTAGTTTATTAAAGGTATGTTAAAACAACAAATAGTTATAATCGACAACAAGAATACTTAGCTCATCTTGGCATTAACAGAACTCTTCTAAACTTTTTAGCTGTACTGGAGATGAGTTATCTGTCTTCCCCAGTAAACAAATCCCTTCTTCGCCCAGCAGTACTTGTAGGAATTAGCATCCTTGAACTTTTTAGACTCGTACAGCAGCTCTTTCAACCTCGGGGTTAAATGGTCATAAAGATATCGATGTCGCTGTCAAGACCCACACATTCTGTGCTTAGGCTTGTTATGATGTCGTCATCACCAGTGTCCACGTGGCCTGTGTCGGGCGTGATCATGGACGATTAAAGTTGTTGTTGTATCTATCAAGTGTTTTGCTGTGTCCCTGCAATCATAACAAGGCCATTTACTTCTCTACTATTAGCCATGATTCTCTCCTTTGCCAACCTGCGCACGAATTTACAGATAATGGCGTTTGGCGTTGTTGGAGGTAACCTGCGAACGCAGACGTATTTCCAGCGGTCGTTTCTCTCCCCCGAAAAATAGCGTCTGCGAAACCGAGCTGCCAAACAATTTCTGTGACGAAACTACCTTTGTTTTCTTTTGGGCCAATTACATTGCATGAGAGAAAAGACTCTCGTGGTGGTCTTCGCGCGATTCGCGGGCCCTTTGCGCGAGCCTGTTTACCGGCGAGATCATTAGCGGTGGCCTTCAAAATACAACTGTGAACGAAACTCCAAAGAAGATTCCCACAAAATTCTAAGTTGCAAAGAAGAAGATAAATATATTTGGAAAGAGTGCTTTGGATATCTTTTCTTTGATACTTCGAGCAACGAAGGTCGATTTGTCGATTTATGTGGAACGCGATAAGTTAGGTATCTGCCGCACGAAATGTTATAATCGGCTGACACGATACGAGAATGCAGTACGTAAAGTGGTGGAGATTGAGGAAGAAATTAAAAGAGAGTTTGATGGAGACATTTCACTTCGTGTTAAGAGGTTGGCTAAAGACCAAAGCAACGCGCTAGAGGCGAAGAAATGTCTGAGTTTTGGTGACGCTCGCTCGAGTGTTTCGCTGTCTACTCCAACTCCTAAAGTAAAACAAGTAAAATCGCCCTGAGCGCCGTTGGAAGCTCCATAATGCATAATGCAGCCCCATTGCATTAAGGCTTTTTAGCCATTCACCAATCCGGTCGCCTGCACCACAAAAGTTTGTTAAAAAAGCTTTTGGAAGTTTCAGTGGGGAACCAATGTATACATAAACACCGTTAGATAAAGCAGAAACTCCAGGCCCTCACAGGATTGACTTGTCTCTTCCAGAATCAGGAAATAAGGAGACCAAAGTACGTCTTATCGTGGAGTATGCCAGTAAAAGCGGTTGTGCATGATTCTCCTCAGAGAATTGCCAGAGCAGTGTTAAAGAATGAGAAACTGAAGAAATTTATTATTGAAAAAGTGTTGCAGCTCATGGCTCTACAGGTAAATGCACTGTGTTCCAGAAAACATCCTTCCTCGCTGAGGGCAGCAACGAAAGAAGGACTCTCAGAATCCGATTTTAAAAAATTGAGTGGAAGGAAAGAGCACCCATATTCTATGCATTCTTGATGACCTGTGCAAGCTCAAAGGGGAACAACATCTTGAGTGGTTTCCTAGTGTATCACTTGACGGGATCTATCCTTTTGAAGCAACGAAATTCCCACTTAAGTGGTTGTGCTTCAATCATGAGAATTTTGCTCAAGTCAAGTTCTTTAGAGGTACATGTACGTAGAGTAGTGATTTCTTGATTATTATCAACTAAGAACCATGAAAGTTTTGATAAACTGGGCTAACTCATTTGCTTTTTATAAACTGAAATGTTTGTTTATAAAAGCTTATTTTTATTGTTCGATGACTATGAAAATATCCATAACCCTCCTATGGAAGGTTTTCAGATTACCCTTCTACCTCTCTACTTTGCTTAAAAGTAATTTACGCTCATGACCCCACACCCCCTTGGAATTCTTGGGAAAGGGATGGATATTTTCTGGAACCACACTCTTCATCACAGAAGAGTTTATGCTCAAAAATATGAAAAATTACACCTTGTTTATTTTTGTTAGGCAACATTGGATCGGCTCTCAAAGATGAAAGTAACGTGCTCCAGTGTTAAAGTCATAGAAAAGTTGGATCTTCGTGGGGAAAGTCATGATAGGGAGATTTTGGATTTTAAGAAAACGATGTGTGAGGCTCGTAAGCTTGTCACAGAAGAGGAAGCGAGAGTTTTTTTGCTAACAGATAAATGTGGTGCCATTGATGCGTCACACTGAATGGTGCCTCATCTTCCAGTTTGTAATAACTGAGAACCGGTGTACGAGTTACCGCATTCTTGATTTGTTTCAGGACCGCATCCTGACCGTTGCCCCAACACCACTAAATATCTTGTTGGGTCAGATCTCTTAAGTACGGTGGCCCACGTCTGCAAAACACAACAACTAATTCTCTAAACACAAATCGAAGTTCCCTGAACACAACAACAAATTTGTTAAACACAAAACGCAATTAACTAAACACAACGCCAAATTCGCTAAATACGAATCAAAATCCACTAAACACAACACCGAATTCGCTAAACACGAATCAAAAACTACTAAACACAACAACAAATTCGCTAAACACGAATCAAAATCCACTAAACACAACGACAATTTCACTAAATACAAATCGAAATCCTCTGAACACAATAACAAATTCAATATCCACTAAACTCAACAATGAATTCGCTAAACACGAATCAAAATCTACTAAACACAACAACGGTCAACAACACAAATCGAAAGTCAAACGTGACGTAATTTATGTCACTTACTCAAAGGACAAACCCGTCATTCTTTAACCGCTGACACAAGCAGACGAATTCAATGTCACGCTCTGCGACACACTGGCACGTTCGCTACAGTTCGCCGTGTTCACCTGCCAGTTGTTCGAAAGGTGTATAACGCTATCCACCGGATAAGTGCTAGCAAATCCAATTGACTTATCCAGAGGATAGCGATTTATCCAGTGGATAGC
>BLFK01000259.1:626756-653594 GCA_014634185.1 Astreopora myriophthalma | reverse complement strand
CCCTCTTCTGTTTCACAAAATCAACCCATTTCTTCCTTCGCCTCTTGGCTTCCGGACGATCGTCCTCAAAAAATGGAATCACGTGCAGCGATATACCCTGAGCTTCGTCTTTCTGGTTGCTGCAACCAGCAGCAACGCAAATTGTAGGCATTTCCTTTGCGCGCAATCGAGAAACAACGAGTGAAGGTAAGTGAAATTATGTTGATTTCACAGAGGTCGCGGGAAATAGGTTCTGGAATTGACGTCACTAGTCCCATTCCCCCCATTGTTGCTTCACTCGGACTTGAACCAAAATGGCGTCTATTTTGGCGGGATTTTCCACAATTCAAAAAATCACAGAAAATCGAGGATTTAACCAAATCGCAAAATTTTTTCGAATACGTATTCTGGACAATGCTAAAATTTATTTAAGACAAAAAAAAATTTAGGGGTTAGGTGCACTTTAAGTGGTAAATAATGGTTCGACGGTGGGAATTCGAAAAGTCTAGGTCCCAGTTGTTCGAAGGGTGGATAGGGCTATCCACTGGATAAATCGCTATCCTCTGGATAAGTCAATTGGATTTGCTACTACTTATCTGGTGGATAGTGTTATCCACCTTTCGAACAACTGGCAGGTGAGACTAGGTGAACACGGCGAACTGTAGCGAACGTGACAGAGCGTCACAGCGTGACATTGAATTTCGTCTGCTTGTGTCAGCGGTTAAAGAATGACGGGTTTGTCCTTTGAGTAAGTGACATAAATTACGTCCCGTTTGAATTTCGATTTGTGTTGTTGGCCGTTGCTGTGTTTAGTAGATTTTGATTCGTGTTTAGCGAATTCATTGTTGTGTTTAGTGGATTTTGAGTTGTGTTTATGGAATTTGTTATTGTGTTCAGAGGATTTCGATTTGTATTTAGTGAAATTGTCGTTGTGTTTAGTGGATTTTGATTCGTGTTTAGCGAATTTGTTGTTGTGTTAAGTAGTTTTTGATTCGTGTTTAGCGAATTCGTTGTTGTGTTTAGTGGATTTTGATTCGTATTTAGCGAATTTGGCGTTGTGTTTAGTTAATTGCGTTTTGTGTTTAGCAAATTTGTTGTTGTGTTCAGGGAACTTCGATTTGTGTTTAGAGAATTAGTTGTTGTGTTTTGCAGATGTGGGCCACCGTACTTAAGGGCTTGGTCGTGTCCGACAGAGGTGGTAAAAACTTGCTGAGGTACTGGATCATCCCAAGTAACTTCTGGACACCTGTTTTGTCTCGGGGTGCCTGCATCTCAAGTACTTCTTTATGCTACCTTCAAAGTCAGTTTCTAAGTATCGAGCGTTAGTCCACGTTCTCGACAGCGCTGTGGGAAGACAAGAAAATTCTCGTCGTGGTCACGTGTTGCTTCATCGAGTGTGCTGCCATGGCCTACAACCACCCAAGTCGTCAGAAACTACTTCAACTTGTGCTACCCCCCAATAACGTCCTGCATCTTGTACTGGAATAATGGGGCTGCCTGTTGAAAAACGCAGTTTTAAAATACCAGATACGCTCCTAAAGGAGACTAGGTAAGGGAAAGTATGTCTGTGTGTATGTATGTATGTGTGTATGTGTGTATGTATGTGGAGATCAGTCGGTACCGTTGACAAAGTCCAGTCCACAGTCCAGTCCAGAGTCCTGTCCAGAGTCCAGTTTTCTTTTCAAACTGGCCGATCCTACTTTGCTCAAAGGGGCCTTTGTTGTTTCAAGATAGCTGTCAGAAAATGTACTGTTGATTCCCGTTCTAAAAATACTAAATCATGTAATAAATGTCACACCACGCAAACTGTAACTTTCACGACACGATGTCTTGCTTTGGGGTGCAAATTTCCGATTTTGGTGTTAGGGTGTTCTGGGCAAAACGCCACTATATTTAGCCATGAATGTCTCCAATAGGGTTTGCACTAGAAGTGTCAGCCGTCTCCTCGCCCAAACCCGCCAAAAAGGTGCGAGGCGAGGAGACGGCTGACACTTCAGACTAGATACATTAGTGATGGTGATGTCTTTGCCTTTTTTTTGTCTGTGTCTTAAAATGGTCTCTTTTAGTGGTCAGGAAAAGCTTGGGCCATTCAAAATTTTCGACGAGCATCCCCGTTCCTTTCATATGTGAGTCCCCCCCCCCCCACCCACCCCCCCGCGAGCTGTCAGCATGGTTTGAAAGGTTTGAAAGGTTAGCCATTGCTTCACCCACAATTTGTGGGGGGTACCGGTGACAAGTATCGAGGACACTATTTCAAAGTACCTTATTTATCGCACCCAGAAAAGCGTGACAAATAGATTGGGCCTGAATTTGCATACCACAGTCTGTCACCGTGGCACAAAAGCTACCTCGCGTGTGTCTCCGAAAACTGCACCTAACGTTCCTTCAAATTGCGAAAGATGACGAAGGTCATAACTGTGTTCGGTGCGACTGGTGGACAGGGCGGCGGTGTAGTTTCCGCTCTTCTGAAAGCGATAAACAGAGGTGAAGACTATATTATCCGTGCAATAACGAGAAACCCGGACGGGCCCAAGGGTCAAGACCTCAAAAGCAAGGGATGTCAGGTAACCAAGTGTGATATGGACAACAAAGCGTCCGTGGAAGAAGCTATCCATGGTTCGTACGGGGTGTTTCTGGTGACAAATTACTGGGAGCATCTCAGTGCACAAAAGGAAATGGATCAAGGGAAACGAGTGATTGATGTGAGCGAGAAACTGGGAGTGAAGCACTTGATTTACAGTGGCTTGGAAAATGTCAAGAAATGTATTGGCATCGAGTGTGGTAAGTTGTCACTTTCTTTCGCGTTTCATGACTTTTCCTCACCTTAATCAAATTAGACGGCAACGAAAGGCAACTATTTTGTTCATTTTGGAAGACGCTCAGGTTCGGTCAAACAAATAAAGGATTTATTCTGTGGCCTAAATCCGAGCGAAAACACCGTTTTACCCTGATTTATTTACCGCTGAAAATTGCACTTAAATTATTTGGTTTTTTTTTGCCATTTCCATGGTCATTTTATTGATATTGCCCACTGAAGTGATGAGATTGATGCGTGTATGAAAGTTAATCCAACCCGTGTCAATCAATCCCGTGCATAAGGATGTCAAGGATATTTGCATGAAAGAAATGAAGGATTAGTGTGGCATATTATAAAAGCCGGATTGGGCCTAGCTGGAATCTGGACCGTGGCCTGTGTGGACTGTGGGCTAGAAAATTAGAATTTTTCATATGTATTTAAAAAAGAATAAATAAAGTATGTTCAGTTGGTAAGAGCACTGCATCGGCATCACAGAGGTCGTGGGTTCGAATCCCGTTGAAGTCACATGAATTTTTCAAGTGCATATATGAGACAATTACTTAAATTGTCCAGGAAGTGTGAGGATCATTTCTTCAGTTCATTTCTAAACCGCACTTCATAATCATTTCTTTCATGTGTCTAAAACTGTCGAAAACTGTTGGTATTCTTTCTACACTAAGGTACTATGTCAATATTGATGTACTAACTATACTTTATTATTCACTAATCTATTCCTTTCTTTCATATGGTATTCATGTATGGGGTCTAACATGTCCAACCTATTTAAAGCCAGTCACCATCTTACAAAAACGAATAGTTAGAGTTATGACTTTTTCAGAACCTTGATCACATTCAAAGCCAATTCTTAAATCTCTCAATTTATTCAAATTTTGCGATATAATTCACTATGGAATCCTTTCCTTTGTTTATCAGAGGTTTCATAAAATGACACTTCCTGTTTTTCTGACTATTTCAAGCAAATATCCTCTGTTCATTCATGTGCTACCCATCAGTCACTTAATCACGATCTGTTTGTGCCTTCAGTTCATACTACCCAATATGGTATTCGCTCTTTTTGTTACACTGGTACAAACCTTTGGAATTCTTTACCGATAAATGTAAAACAAATCCCTCCTTTTTTCCAAATTTGGAAATAATATAAAGAACTTAGTGATTGCAGATTATAACAGTATTGTTGAACCTTACGTTGTACATATCATTATTTCTTTGTAAATTAGTAAGTAGGTAGCTAGTAGTTAGTCCATGAAGTAGTGCTTTTTACAAAGAATTGTTGTATTCATCACTGTATTCCTTTGATAAATTTTGTTTTTCTTCGGGTCACCAACTCGATAAGTTATGCGAACTATTTGGGTGTCCCAAACTTTTTGCACAATTCGTTGTATTTTAGCTATCTGTGTTCCTCTTGTTTTTAGATTATTGTCTTAATATTAATCCTCTTTATATAGGATTTGTGAATCTTCACCTACATGTGCTACTCTTTATGCTCCCTGTTGCATACTGGGAAATACTGAAGTAGTACTTCATGTAACACATTCAAGATCGACTGTATTTATTTTATATTTTTAAAAGTTTTAGACGTTAGCTGTTTTAATTTAGGGGGTTCGATCGACCCCCCCCCTCCCCGAATCCCCCTAGATCCGCCCCAGGGACTTAAAGGAACTTAAAGGGTACCGAGGTATCTTGACCGCTATCGACTTTTACAAAGCATTTGACTCACTAAATTTGAACTTCTTCCTTAAAGCACTGAAGTCTTTCGGTTTTGGTGCCTCTTTTAGACTGTTATCCGGTTATTCGGTAGTTATTCCGGTTTGAAAATAAACGATGGCAAAATAGAAGTTTTTCTGCTCAAAAATATGGAAGCAACCACCGCCGACCTACAACTGACTGAAATAAAAAAGGACAGTAATGATTCTGGGAGTTCATTTTACTTACAACCACTCACTTTTCTATAAACTAAATTTTGACTGCGATGATCACTCTAACATTAAATCATCGCATAACCACAGTTCAAATATATGAAATTTCATAAATATAATGTGTCATTATATTCTTTATTTCACTTGATGTGATCAACAACAGCTGACGTTCCTGAGGGCATTGTTGAAGAAAACAAAAATTTCGGTTCAATGATAAAACTTAACTATCTGGTTTTTCCTTGCCATTTTGGAGAGTTTTAATTCGAGGTTCTGATTTATATAGCCACGAAAACAGCACAGCGTCTTTGAAAATTCCTGGCGTGATTGATAACACTATTATAGTACGCAACATCACGGAGACAGTTATGAACTGAACCGGTCTAGCTTTTAGCCATTTTAGGCCGTTTTACCTGGTTTGTGGGTGGATGCAGGTGGTTTGGGGTCATTTTGGCTGGTTTTGTCGATGATTGTAGATGGTTTTTGTGGGGTCCATGTTTTTCGGTATAAACTTAGATATCTTGCCATAGGAGCAGATGTTTCCCCCTTTTATCATCTGTTTATTATAGCAGTAACGATTTATCGCTTTTTATCTCGTTTTCTAGCGCACTTTGACAGCAAGGGCACAGTAGAAGAATATCTTCACACAAAGAAGCTGAAAGAGCGCATCAATTTCACCATAATTCGCTTTTCGTTCTATTACAATAATCTCTCAACGTTCATGAAACCTCGCAGAGTGGACGAGAACACATATGTGTATAACATTCCAATGCAAGGTGTGGTCATGGATGGCATTGATGTGACGCAAGGTGGAGAATGTGTGTATGGTGTGTATTACCTTTAACCTCACAGCAATAATATAATAAATAATAAAGGAAATTCTGCAATTTAAGGAGGCTCGAAAGGGTTTCTTATAGCTTATATGCATGTCATAACAATCCAACATTAAAATTTTCTGGTTGTAGTCACCGAAACAAATTCTAGGTAATCTTATGACAGGATAGTTAAAGTTGCCCTTAGACGATTTATGACGCCATATGTGTTGCCATGGTAACTACAACCTGCCGTGAATAGTTACTTTTCAAAATGTATCTTTCAAACTAATGACCGGAACTGTCGTCTTATAACCGGATGTGAACGCCTTAATTAGGTTTTCAGCTTGTTGGTTGATGTCTTTGACATCTCAATTGTGAAATTAGGGAATCCAGAACGGTAAGTGTTGTGCAAGAGCGATAGGTATAGCGAAGTTGAATTGGGAAAGTTCATTGGCAATCGTTACGGGAATAAAATGTGGAAATATTAATCAAGTGAGTTTGAGTGTACCCTCAAGTTCGGTACACTAAGTCGGTGACCTATATCTTTTATGAGAGTTTTCGAAAGTTTGCAATATCGTTCAACTCCCGTGTAAATTAGAAAAAAATCTGTAGTGTGGAAATCGAGATAAAACGAAAAAGGCCTTTTAACGATTTTAGAAAATTCCACGCAACAGCTTTTCCTCTAAAATTTGTCAAGTGCTAGTTAAAGTTGAGAGCTAATCACCCGAAAAAGTTCAGCATAGGTCACTAAGCTTATTTCTGAGATAAATTCATTAACAACTCGTATCTGTTATTTCCGGTTCGTGCGATTTCGGCACAACAGGTGGGTTCATATTACGCTTAGTAAGGAGACCTCAAGTATACGTTAGCTTACTTCAGATGCAAACGGGTCAAATTTCAGCGTACGTAGGCTACTTTGTAGCCATAGAGCAACGCGTGTTCTTCAAAGCGGCTGAATTAAACTTTCAAGGCATGTTCAATCAGGCTTACTAGCTTACTTACGCACTATCAAAACATGTTCAGGAAATGGAAACCGTAATCAAATAGGCCTTTCGCATCTGGCGGGAAAATCGATGATACGCACAGCTCGCTCGATTGCTTGCTTAAGTACCGAGAAGAAAGACATGGAAAATTTTCATCAGCGTAGGGCTTATTTCAGCGAAAAGAAAATTTAGGGTTGGATTTGCCAATAAAGTAGAAAACCAGTTTGTGGACGAGGCCAAAAGGGTGCTCGTCTTCTTCGAGGCGCGTTTTGTTGACGCGATGTTGACAACCATCCGAAGTTGGTTTCTTCACCTTGTCCTAAAATCTTGCTCGACAACGAGAAAGTGATACGCTTGTTGAAGCAGAAACGCCCGCTTTCGTTCGAGAACAAAAGCATCAGCCAAGCCAGAAAAGCAGTTTTGACGTTTTGACATCTCATTTTTGCCCTTCCTAGGATGTCACAGGCATACCACGTCTAAAAATCGGGCGCGTTCCTTTTTTTTCATCGTGGTCTCATATTGTAATTAGCCACGTGCTTGTGCTTCTCGATAACGTTCAGCCCTGTTGGCTGGGGTTACCTCTTGGATGGGTGGCCTTGCATAATACCGATGTTGTTGACTTGTTTTTGTTTTTGTTTGTTTTTTTCTTGTTTGCGAAATAGTACAAGCAACACCGCCGCTGTACTGAATGTTGACAAAAACATTTATATTTAAGTTTATTTGTTCGTATAAACCCTGACTGTTTAGAGCCATTCATCGATCAACGCATCCCAAGTGAACGCCTCCAGGCGTTTTGTTTAAAAAATGCTGCATGGATACTTCGGTGGCTACTTTTGCGTGTAATTTGATTGATGGGTCTCTCACTTGGAGTATACTTAATTTCACACATGAACGCTTATCAGCGAAGTTGACGTGCGCTTTTTTAAGATATAACCGCCAGAAGGCTGAACAGCCCGGAAGGCTCAACGCGTAACCTTTCCCACACTACTCGCAAATGTTGAAATGTAGGTTGAAAACTGAAAACACAAGTAAGCAAAATAAAAGGTTACAAAACAAAACATGATACAAAGGTTATAAGAAATGCGACAAACAACGAAGAAATTGATGCTTACATTGTTACGACTGCTTACATTGTTACGACTTGCGTGTATAGTGCTAATACCGGAAGAAAAATTGAATGATCTAACGACTGATAACTGCGCGTAGCGCGACTGCTATACGCGAGTAGAGAAGAACTAAACAACGTATAACTCGGGGTTATATACACTAATAAATTATGCGAAAAGAAAACTAAAGCGAACTAAGTTTACTAATGAAATGGAATGTACAAAAGACAATAATGAACAGGTGAAACATAACACTAAAAGACTACCAAAAAAACAAAGAAGAAAAACTGTAACACATAGATCGTACAAAGTGTACTTGAGCCGTTCGCGTATTCAGGGCCTACTTACAAAGCTAATATTAACCCACCTAATGATTTCAATACTACTCTCGATTCTTCATCTGACGCGAGCATTACGCGAGCATGGCGTGTCTGGCTGGCGCGCGCGCTCCATTAAAAACCCTTTGGAGCCTCTTCAAGGACGTTCGCGCGAAAATCTCCCCACAGTTGAATTTTGTTCGTTTCTCGCCTAGAGTTAAATTATGAATTATTTATTCCAAAACTGAAAAGAAAGACGGGGGAGGGGGGATAAATTCGACAAATCAGCCATTAGAAGGAGATGTAGTAGCCTCACCGACTTATCAATCGACGGTCACAGAAATAAACTGTTATTCGATGGCACGAGGGAAGAGAAATTTTAAAAGTTGTAACTTTTTACAGTGAGATTTTTTCATTTAATCACATTTAGGGTTCACTGAACATTTATGAGCAGACTGAGTAAGTTAAGGACGTTTATTACATCTAACGCACACGGTTATATTACACACACACACACACACGCACACACACACTACTTGAATAAATTGACCTAGCTTTTATACTTCAGCAACAATACAATACTCCCGTAGGGCCACACTACCCCTAATAACCATTGACAACAATAACGACATTCCAACGATAAATCACGCTACGACACTACAGCCATGTTTGCTTCCAGTTTCACTTGGTGCTGAATGAATGACGAGGAGGGACGTTAACGACACTGCTTGCATGCGCAGTAGTGAGGCTTACAAACAATTAGCGCGAACGTCCTTAATCCCGTTTTTTGAATGAAGTGACTGAATTTGTCGATGCGGACGCCGGCACATTAGAAAAAAAAACAAGACACCTGGAGGCGTTCACGTGGAATGCGTTGATCGACGAATGGCTGTCAACAGTCAGTGTTTATACGAACAAATAAACTTGAATAGCAATGCTGATGTCAACATTCAGTACAGCAACGGTGTTTGTTGCCGGCGGTGTTGCTTGTACTATTTCGCATCCAAGAAGTAACCCCAGCCAACAGGGCTTACCTTCAGTGAGAAGCACAAACACGTGGCTAAGTACCATATGAGACCACAATGAAAAAAAAAAAAAAAGAAAAACGGAACGCGACCGATTTTTTTTTAAACGTGGTATACCTGTGGCATCCCACGTAAAAATCCGAGTGGTCCTAACACAAGTCGAACCTATGATTTTTGTATAACTAGTTCGGATGCTGTATCACTGATCAGCTAGAAGAGACTCATGGGTGTTAGGCCATTAAACTAGGTTCGGGTGAGAAACGTCCTGAATCCTGTAACCACAAAATGTCCAAAGTTGGTTTTCTCGCAATAATAGCAAAGGAGACGGTTAACGTAATATTATAGGAAATTCATTGCCTGACGAGGGAATTCCGCGTTAAATTGCACGTGAAAATCGATATCGCACGAATCGCGAAGCGATGAGTGCGATATGGGTTTTCAAGTGCAATTTAACGCGGAATTCACGAGTCAGGTAATGAATTTTCCTTGAATCGCATAATTGAATA
Organism: Astreopora myriophthalma; assembly: GCA_014634185.1. NCBI lineage: Eukaryota > Metazoa > Cnidaria > Anthozoa > Scleractinia > Acroporidae > Astreopora > Astreopora myriophthalma. The sequence goes on along the minus strand of BLFK01000259.1, from coordinate 644,132 downwards.
AAATAAGAAAAAAAGAATCTCAATTTGGCAATTTGACGGCAGTTGTTACGTAGATGCGAAACAATATCACTTAGCCTCGTTTTCAACTCGCAATTCCACGCTAAATACCTCGCTTCTTTAACCAATCAGAATGCAAGATTTTATTCAATTATGCGATTCTATGGCCAAGCTCCCAAGATTGGTACAGCATCTGAAACTAGTAAATGGATGGTCATAGGTCACACTCCGTTAGGACCACTCGGATTTTTGTCGGAGTATGCCCGCGACACCATCGTTGAATTCATCACCTCACTTTGGTATAGTTACGTAGTTGGTGTCGTCATGAGCTGATTTGTAGACGCTTCAGTCTAGTTATTCACGAGTCAATATTTATCCCAGGAAACTCGAATCAAATTGTAAATGGTTTGAGCCGAGGAGTGCATGTTGAGCGTGGGTCGGTGTGAGTAGCGTAGTGTAGAGTAGTTTTAGCGTTACGAGTTACTGAGTAGTTTAACGTCACTCCTTCATGTAGATCAGTAGCATCGGTACCCTGCGACAGTGTCTTCTTCGATCCTCGTTGAAAAACCAGGAAGAGGAAGTAGCTTCTCGACCAAACTAGGAGAACCTATGGACTCTCAGGGCATAGCGTCGAATAACGTTTCTTACAAACAACCTTAATAGGATGTCGGTTTCCTTTTTTACCTGGCAGCCATATTGGAGAATCCTGAAACTTACCGTTATAAGACAATTGGCCTGAGTGGAGACAAGCTGACCATTTCAAAGTACTGTGAAATCCTCTCCGTGCATCTGGCTCCATTAAAATTCCAGGTTAGTTGCTCCTTATGAGTTTCTCTTATGAAAGAACTTCGTAAGCCTTTGCTCGATAGAACGTTTTTCCTTTGCATCGTCAGTTTTTTTGCGAGTGGATGCACGCATGCGCAGGAACGATTATCGTGATGGGGGAAAAGCGCGTTGAACAGCCACCCTGAACCAGTTAGCATTATATCTCATCCGCCACAGCCTCTCAGGATACTTTCTGGCGTTGAGTCGTAGTAGTATTCCCCACCCTTTTGAGACCTTTTGTTTCAGTGAATCAACATGGCCGCTGGTCACGTGAGTGAAAACGATCTATAGTATACTATTCCAATTAAGGTCTGTCTAAGCACTGATTAGAAAACGGATGGCTTTCGGATATTGTGATAGTTGTTTCGTCATGTGATTTCAAATGAAATGGAAAAGGGGCTGTGGTGCGGATGGGGTCTAATGCTAACCGCCGGAATCTTGTTATCGTTATCAAATTCTGTTATATTCGGGAAAAAAAACGAAGATTTCGGCTGTAAGCTTACCACACATTTTTTGGCAATTTCGGAAATAGCCCACACTTGAACACTCTAATTTTGCATTTAATTCACTTGAAATCACCGAGTTTGTTTTTTCTCACTTGTTGCTAGTACGATCACCTTACCCAAAAACTAGAAAGGAAAGTGCGTGCAATGTGTTTTCTTTTGTTCATTTAATGGTTGATTCATGGTTACCTGGTGGCTTCTCGATCTGCCTCCGCTTACAACGAAATGTTGACAATCTAACGAGGTACTGTGACGTAAATCATTATAAGTTTAGAATCTTCATATTACAGTGATTAAATCATTAGTGTTAGTCTCGAACGACACAAAAGGGTACCGATCTTGGCAAGTAAAGTAATTCCTATCTTATGTCAACAACTCAATCATTGAAAAAACAGTGACTCACGTGTACAATAAAGACTACAGAATGTTCCCCATCTCTAGCTACACGTAGTCAGTTACGCATTCTTCGCGGCTACAGCTTTATTTATTCCCACCTGTTGTACTTCTCTGTCAAGCAGTTACGCGTCTACGTGGCTACTCCGTTATTTATTCCTAGCCGCGGCTGTTTGTTTGTATTCTAGTTTTAACCGCATTCGTTTGCAGTTCTCACTGGAGAGTTAGGAGTAGAGTGAACTGAAGTTATGCTAGAGTCATAATATTGAGGAGCTTTCAGACCCTGCAAGCGTTTGTCTTAGGGGCATTCCTTTGTTGCAAAGTAGGGCTGAAGGGTCATTTTCTCCGGTTAGAGGTACCTGCAATTCTTTGTCACCCAATTCAAGCTATTTTTGATCGCAGCCCAAGGCCAAAAGGCTGGTGTTACTATTTGATCCGATCACGGCCTGCCGAGAAGCAAAACTCCGCAGCGTTAAGAGGGTACTTCTAGATTGAACCCAAGCTTGAAATAATGGACGGAGCCCGCAGCGCTGTTCGGGGAGTTTGACAGTGTTCTGTATGGAAAGTTGCGGGGAATAATGGACGTCTCTTTCCAAGACCCCCACTCCTTCAGGGCGGAAGATACTCATGAACATTTTAATACTTGGGAGGCGATATTAGAAGGTCATGAATAGGGAGGGACACAATGTCCTGCGATTGATTAAAAAAGGCGTTGATATCAAGGAAATTTTAAGGCCATTTCAGGGGACTTTTAAAGGTATAAGTTACGGCAGCAACGTCCCTCCGACACAGCTATTTGGCAACCACCGGTCCTGCAAAGAATTCACAGGTTTTATTTGAGGACTTTACAAGAGCGCTTGCAGGCATTATGTTAAACGACTTCTGGGAAGGTCATGTAGCCAGAGAAAGCATTAATATGAAAGAGTTCTCGGCGGTTGCTAGGGTGCTAAAGGCGTTGCCTAGGGATAAACGTGATTGTCGGATTAGTGTCCAAGTGGACAATCAAACTGTTATATGCTCGTGGATCAGCTGCGGAGGACGTGTGCAAGGCACCTATCCAGTAGCCGAAAGGATCTTCCACTTGACGCAAGAAAGGAACCTTCAGTTAACTATGTCGTGCATCCCCTTTGGACTGTGATACCTTTTCTCCCATTCACTTACCGCTTAGGATTCCTTGCTGTCGCCACAACATTGGGGTAAAGTTCAGGAGTTGTTTGGCGGGAGTCGGGATCATAACCTCACTTCACACCTTGTGACACCCCAGGCTCCACAGGGGTAGGTGTATTCAGCCAGAATCTTAAAAAAACTATAATAGGAAAGAGGTTCACACATACGCTTTTCCTTCGTTTGCGCTGATTCCCTTGCTGCCTTGTTTCCTACCATCCCAGAAGGTAATCGCGACCTTGGTGGTTCCCAGTCTGTTCCCCCCACCCGTCCTTGTGTCCGACTATAGTTACTATTTCGTCTAGTGGTGTAATCCCGGCTAGGAAAGGCGCCTCAGACGCTGTCCTGTCTTACACAGAACATTTTTTCCGACCGATTGGGCTTCGTTTTGATTTGCGAATTTTTCGAGCTGCCAAGTTTTAACAAACGGTGTTCCTTTCCAGGGGTTGCCCTTGGTGTCGAGGCTGTATGCTGCCTCAGTGGGATGCCCCCAGTTCGCCTATCCTAATGGCGAGTGTTTCAAGTTTTGTCAGCTTTGTGGGCATCAGAGAGCATTTATCAGTGAGACATCAATCGTCTTGAAGGCACCGATTAACATCCTGGATAATAAAGCTAGGAACGCGGCCTTATTGGGTCGTAAGCAGGTTAGCTTGTATGGCAAGGAGAAGTCAGCACTGGAAACGGAACTAACGAGTTTTTAGCCGGGCTCGTTCCTCATTAGACATCCAATCTGCAACTCCGGATGCAGTGGGAGACCTACTTATCTGCAAGGATAAATACGGGAAACAGAGGTGCACCAGGAAGGCTGTCGTTTCTTGGGCCAGAGAGGTAATACTCACTGTCCTTGCCCTAAGAGGCTTGCCTATGGCACCGTTGATTCTTTAATATGGAAACTCCGCTCGATATTTGCAATGCACGATAGGGGTTCGTTTGAATCCCCCCACCCCCGACTACGGCAACTCTGCAACACTCCGTGCTTTTCTCCGTCCTTAAAGTTCGATAGGGAGGACTTTCCCACACCATGCGCTTATGGGACAACAAGAGAGACAATGAACTTCTTTTACTCTACGACGCTTTCTTGTCGGCAACCTTGCGTCCAAATAAAGCCTTATAATTTTCGCTAAAATACCAAAGCACTAAATATCTGAGGAGATAATTTTATGACTACGTAAGTAATTGTTTTTGCGGCTGATTTCGCAAAAGGCGAAATAAGCTTTAAAATGGTAACAAGATACTTTGCAGTAGAAGAAAGGAAAGCTACGGTGGAAAAGCCGTACCGGATCGCGCGTTTTAACGTCACCGGAAGTCATTTTGTCTCTCGTAGCCGTAGCGAATCCGAAAGTTCCTAATGAACCGGAATTGCGTGAGATGAACCGGAATGGGTACAGGGAGTACCCATAATCGCGCCAACTGATAAAGAAAGTAAACGGAATATAGGTTTGATCTACACCGTGATGACTCGGGAAATACCGGATTTATTTTGTTCGTCGGGTTTCTAAAGCGATGTGTCAAGAGTATTAAGAATACACCAAGCAATGAATGTCTGAGATAAGTAACCAAGCCTTAATATTGAGGTGTCAATAAAAAATAGCGATTTTGCACCTTGCACTAATAGAATAACCAGTTGGTGTCCTTCTTGAGTTGTATGGCATGCTCTGTTTTTCCTATTTTTATAGGATTCCGAAATATCCGTGGCTCAGTTCGCAGACCTTGGTTTTCCTGGTGCACAGGAGATTGCAAACATGTTCGAGTTTTACATTCGAGGAAATCCGGACCGAGATACCCAAGCGACTAAGAAGCTGAATCCAGAAATTCAGCGATTTAACGTATGGGTGAAAGAGAACAAAGACACGCTGGACAAATCGTTCAGATCTATGGAAGTAGAGTCTGCTTAGTCATTGATCAAAAGTTAAAGGTTGTTGACCCAGAGTGGTCGTGGTATTCGCCGTTTCGTAATTTCATTATCCACTCCTAGGTAGTACAGTCGAACCTGTGGTAAGCGATCACCCCCTTTTAAACGGTCAGTTGTCAAAGTCCTGAAAAATGTGCCCCCTTTCATAACGGAGATTTTTATGTCTGTTATGCGGTCACCTCTATTAACTGGTCGTCATAACCCTTTTCGGAGTCGCGTCTGTATTGTCTTTGACCTGTGTAAGCAGAAAACCTTCGTGAAGTAATGCCTCCAGTTTTTTGTCAAAAGTCCAAAATGAATTACATTTTATGTGATTCTTCTTTACCTATTTTCTCGATTAGCCGTTTGCGGAAGATTTGATAAACCTTAATCGCCACCTCTGTTGACACGCTTCCCTTGAGGAACACTCAACTTTCCTCATCTATGTCAGTCGATCATGCTATGTTCTCTTATGGTCTGTTTCACTTGCATTCTGGGGAACCTGTAAATCTGTATAAAGCGGTCACTCGGCCCAAGTGTGACCACTTCCTACAGCTTCCACTGTATTACCAGATCTGCAAATGAGGTCTTGATCTGTTAGTGACTAATCTGTGACTGTCAGAAAAACGTTCATTTTAGACTGGAATTGAAAAAACAAATTGAAATTGAAAAAAATAGTAAAGTTTCAATGACTTGAAAAAAGATGCCAAAAGAAAAAAAAAAAGATATCTATGTCTGTCTTGACTTGCTTAAATAAAAGTGAACAATTACTGGCCTCATGTGTTTCTTACTGTCTTGTATCGACGATCAAGACATGACATCTGAAAAATTACTTTTTTAGAAACGCCTCTGCCTGAAGTCACCTGAACTAGTACGTGTGTTCAGGCCAGAACCCGCTCCGGGAGGGCGTCACGAGCCCCTGCGAGACTAGACCTGTAATGTGACCGCCTTACCAGGGACATTTGTTGCGTTAATATTATGGGGTGCCATAACATGTGCTTTTCCCGCTCCAAAATTGTAGTCCTTATTCGAAGCTTATCGAGAACAAAGTTATTTCGTAATCTGAACAGAACAACGTGAGAACCCGGACGTTATTGTTATTGCTCTAACATCTCAGAATTTATTTCATTTCGTGGAGCATGTACATTTCGACGTTACAAGCCAGAGCGACCGTATTTCCTCGAATAAAGGTGGATCTCCTCTAACGCGTAAATTTTATGCACGTAAGGCACGTGAATTTGGCTTTACCCCGGGGAATAAAATTACAGAGAATGTATGGATTGCTTACGTAAAATAAAAAGTTGAGCCCGGTTCAACTTTCCACATTTACGCAAGCCGTCCATGATTCTTTACATTTTATTCACGCCTGTAAATAGGGTTAGATGTATAATGATCCTTGTGCTTTTGAGCATTACTCCTGAAAACATAGCATTATACCGAAAACGATTCGTGTTGTGAGACGCCGATCGCCCAGCGTGTGATTCAAATTAGCGATGGCTTCAAAAGAAGTGAAAATAAAAGAAAAAGTTTATGTACCCTGTCAAGCCCACCAGCATTGCTTGAAAGCACCATCAATTGGAAATTAGTTTCAGTTGTCTTTTGTCTTTTAGTTAGCGACTCCGAAACAGAGCACAGGGTGTGAGCTTTACATCACATAGTGCTTGTCACCACCAACATGTGAAATGTTTTCAAATTCCTAACGCCTGATTTACCACTCTAGTGGTTTTCATAGTATCTTACCCTACTCTTAAAGTCATTCAAATTGACGTGCGTTACCTGCGTAGAATGTGTGCGACAGTGAAAATCCACCTCGGGGAAAGAAGGACAAAAAACGGCGGGAAAGAAGATTCTCAGTGGCTGAAAACTCTGCGAGATCTGTGAAGCGTCTTGAAAAGAAAGAAACCATTAAGTAGGTATAATAAGAGAGTTCGGGGACAAAGCAAAATTTTAGCAAATATGCAAATTAGTTTTTTAAAAAATTCTGGTTTTGTAATGCCCATAAGCTAATATGTCTTTGACGTAAGTACCCTTTTAGGTGGCAATTCTGTATCTTCAGGAACGACTTGAAGCTCTTCTCTAACGAATCCGCGTTTTGGCCCGTCAGTCAAATAATACAAAACAGGTTGGGCTTCAGATATGACGCTGCGTGATAGACTATAAATTTGTAAACTCCAAATTGGATCTGTTGCTCTATGTCTGTCTCCACCTTCATATTCTCCAGGTGAACATAGATATCTTACTTTTGCAAATGATGGCAACCTGGTTTCACTAAGTCCTACTGGTCGTTTGTATTTTACTGACCTTTTCGTTTCTGTTGCTATGCTAATTTCATTACCATTTGTACGAATAATTTCGTTGTTCATTGCTTTTAATACACCAAACAACCTCTTTACCCACTTCCTTGACCTTTCATTGCGTATCATCTCCTTAGCATATTGATGTGAGAATAATTTTTCAGCCAAAGTCTTGTTAGCTCTTTCTACTAAAGATTGTGCTCTGAGATTAGGGGGTCAACCATAAGTGTATCAGGATATTTTAGCATTCTTGACTAAATCTTAACAAAAGCCTTTGCGACTTCATGTGAGTCTTTTGAGGTTAATGCTTCAGCATCTTTATACCTAGTAGCAATGTCAACAACAACCAAAGCATATTTAAAAGTCTTGCTGCCAATAAAATAATAGGGGAAGAATAATAGGTCTGCTTGATTTATTTGGTCCTTCCTTTGAATGGTCCAATGATATCTTGGTATGTACGTTGGTTTAGGTAAATAAATTTGCCATATTGCTTGTCGCTCTAACCATTCTCTTGCTTTATCTTTGCTAACTTTTGCATTTTCAGCTAATTTGTTAATTGCATCATAACCCTTCCAATAACCATCAGTGCTGTAATATATTTTTGATAAATGTTTTTTCATATTAATTATTTAAAAGCATTATATACTTTAATATATGTCATTGTCTATTTCAGAAAAATTAAACCCAAACAGATTGCCCAAAGAACATTTTGGATTAAAGGCAAAAAACTCATTAAACAGAATAACACTGAATCCATCATCAGCAAGTCGTGGCGAAATCTTATATATAAACATACCACAACTAACAAAAGATGTTGTAGTACCGGGTAGTTTAAACTTAATATTTGACTTGAATGTTTCAGGCATGCAAACAATACCCTTGTAAATAATATCGGAAGAAATTTGGTTAACTCAATGAAAGTCATTTATGGAGGTGAGGGTTTGCACGATACTCAAAAATATGACTTATTCTATACATATCATGACCTATTTCTTACAAAAGAAGAGCGAGATGATAGGCTAAAACAAGGAATATACCTCAGATGCAAAAGAGGTATCACTAGTTAATGTTCATAATACAAAATATAAAATTCCACTTTCACATCCAATTCTAGATAGTCATGGTGCATTTTATCCAAAGGGATTGGCAAATACGTTCACAATACAAATTACATTAGCACCAGTGAGTGAAATCGTAGTATACTCTGATAAAACAAAAAAAAACACACAAAAAAAAAACAAAAACAAATTACCAAATAACAAACCTTGAGCTTGAATATGAAATTATTTATAGTGATTATCATGCGGATAAAGCATCAGAATCATACAGAGTTGGTAACGGATTTATGTATGAGATTATTATACTACACAAGACATTCACAATATCAAAAGGGAGCGACACGGTGATAAACGAGCATATCAACGTACCAAGAAAGTCAACGATGGGAGTTCTCATGTTTTTTACAGAAAGACACGAAGCAGGCACTAGAGATTCAGAAAAGTTTTTAAACCCAAACATTGAGCTTGTTAACATAAACATTGATGGTATGCCACTCAACTATACTCGAAAGGAATGGTCAACACTGAAATTTGGGAGTCTATCAAAAAGCGTATGAAAAATCCTTCCCAGTTAACAGAAAACAGTTTTTACACAGATGATAAATTTGGGTTATGGATAGATTTAAGAAGCCATACAGACAACAGCATACATGGTTCTGGTTTGGTATTGAACAACACCAGAGATAGTGTAAAGCTACAAATAAAGAGAAAAGCCAGCGGATCAGCAAATACAAACTGTTATATGTTCGTAGTTGCAGATGCTCTTATGGAAATTGTTAATAATGACTTGAAATCAATGCACTGAAGTAGTTCTGGCACAAAATTGAAATACTGCGTCAAAATAAATGGCAGACGAAAATAGAACAAAAGTTTTCAGTAAAGTATCGTCATTCATTCCACTTGATGAATTCATAAGAAGAAAGAAAGCAATAATAAATGTTAATAATTTTAGGTAAAAGTATGTATTGAATAGTGTAATTCATTAATATAATAATATGAAAGAGCTAAAGAATAAGACACCATTTCATTGTACAATAACAGGCCCTACAAATTGCGGAAAAACACATTACTTGATTAGCTAGCTTCGTCAAAATTTTAGGTATGTATTTGAATATATAGTTCTCATTTGCCCTACTTATAAACTGTAATTTTGCTAAGGGTGACACTAGGTTTATTGTTTTGTCACCATCAGCATCAGATGAGAGTGAGATTGACAGTCTTTTGGATTGTTGTTTCACTTATTTTTCTGGTAAATATACTCTAATAATTTTAGATGATTGTGCTGTATCAAAAGACTTAAAAAAGCGATCAAACCATTTTATTGATGTTGCATTTTCAGGAAGACATAATGGAATATCTGTTTGGGTATTAACACAACACTTAACATCAATCTCAAAATCTTTTAGAGATATTGTAGCATGTGTAGTCTCATTTTATAGTCCATCACAAATAGCAACAAAGGCACTTTTTGATGATTTTGGTGGAATTTTAGACCAAGAAAAACGAAAAAAACATTGTTGAAATTTTAAAAACGGAGAAATACTCAAGAGCTGTTTTTTTTTAAGGTATCCATTTAGTATTTATTTAGAAGTTCCAGCAACACTAATTTAATAAAATAATTTAAAAATAAATATATACCAATTAATAATGACAAATGAACTTGACTTAACAAATGAACTGGAAAGTCTTATAGTTGATTCAAATAAGGTAACTGATCGTCATGAATTAAATGAAGTAAAAGTAGAACGTGAATCACTAGCTATACTAGCATCACTTGGAAGTACTGAAGAGTATCTTGGAAAAAATTTTCACTTGGTGACATACATAAATTAAAAATAAAGATGTAAACAAATACTGTAGGCTTTATAAAGCAAAATGCTGCCTTATCAGAAGGAGCAATTGGTGCCTTACGTAAAATATTAGATCACGTATTACCAATAGATGACACAAATGCACATAGTAAAGACCTAAAGGAAGATAAATTAATCCAGAGAGAACTTTCAGAAATAGCTGGCTACTTGGTACTAAAAGGTGGCAGACTGGTTGCACTTGCAAGTGGAATTTTTAGAGTAGCAAAACATGTCAAATTGTACAGTGTTGCAAAGGTTGCTGAAGAGCATGCCAAGTTTGCTGAAAATACTAATAACATTGTTGAATAGTCTGCTAAAACATATTAAAAAAAGAACAGTAAATTAAATAATATGGCACAATCAAATGAAGACGACACAAATGACAAAACAGAGCAAATAACAAAAGTACCAGATAAATTAACAATAAATAAGAAGGAAAAAGATCCAAAGAAAGTAGCAGCAGGTAAGATAGAAGCACTAGAAAGAGAAATAAGACGAGAAAAAGACATAAATGACAAATCAGAAGTGAGTAATAATGTAAAAAAAGGTTGGATTCCAGAATTATCTTTTACAATTGCACTTTCATTAGTTGGTATTGGGTTAACAATAGTTGATCTTTTCTTAAGATATAAAGGACAAAGTAAAGTAAATGTAACAAAACGTGATATGAAATATGAATCTGAGGGAACTAATAATGCACAACAATCAAAAATACCAATAAGAGTTGGCATGATATAAACATATTAAAAACATATAAATATGAACTTAAATAATGAATGACAATAAACATGTTTTAGCATGTTTTAAAAAACTGTAAGAGACTCAGCGGTTCTTGTTGGACTATCAGCAGCAATGGGTTATTTGGGAAAAAAAGCACAACGTTAAAACTTCTTAGGTGATCCATCAGCTAATGTGATGAATTATGGTAAATGGACCTTAGTATTAGCAGCAAGTATTGCAGTTAAAGATTATTTAGGAAAACAAAAGATACTACATGAAAGTATGTAAATATAATTATTAGTATGGCAACTGTAACTGCCAGAAGGCTAAACAGCCCGGAGGGCTTGAGCACGTAACTTTACAGCACCACTTGTTAAGATAAAAGAATCTTTAATTGTAAACGTAGAGATGCGGGTTGAAAACTGAAAACACAAGTAAGTGGAATAAAAGGTTACAAAAGTAAACACGATACAAAGGTTATGAAATGCGACAAACGACGGAAACTGAGAAGGAATACTTACATTGTTACGACTGTAAAACTAGATATACTGATTCACTGCTGACTGATAGTGACACACGAGACTGCTAAATGGCAAAACTGAACAAAATCTTGGAACTGCGCGTAGCGCGACTGCTTTGCGAAGAGTAAGGCAAGAACATGAAACTATAAAGGTTATATACACTAATAAATTATGCAAAGAAAAAGCTAAAGCGAACTGAACATACTAATGAAGTGCAACGTACAAAAGACACTAATGAACAGGTGAAACATAACACTAAGAGACTACCAGAAAAACAAAGAAGCCAAAAAAGAATGCTTAATGCTTAAAAGGAACAAAAAACGAAAAAATATAATGCATAGATCCTACAGCAACAATAGCAGTTATGATTGGTGGCGCAATTCTAAACGCATCTACTTTTGTTGGTGGTTCATATCTTGCAAAATACGTAAGCGGAGGTGATTCAGATGCGGAAAGAGTAAGGCACTTGAAAAATATCAAAGAGATAATCAGAAATATCAAAAAGAAAAAGATAAGTACTATGAATGGAAAGAACAAAATAGAATAATTTACAGGCAAAGCAAAATTTAGCAAACACAGATGAAGCATTAAAAATGTACAATATGAGTTTACTAAAAGAACCAAAATTTTCAGATTATTATAGACCAAGTGAAGGTCAAAAGACTGGTGAAACTTTATACGTTGGTGGTGCTATGTTAGCAATTAATTATGTTGCAAGTAAATTTATTTAAAAATAAAAAAATTAAAAAATAAATGGAACATGAAGATCCAATTAATCCTTTTGATGAAGATAGAACCAGAGGTGATGATGGTGATGATTATAGTCAGCAAATAGAAATGACTTCAACCACAAGGAGTAATGAAGATAAAAACAAATCATATGAATATCCAGATCATGAAAGTACAAGAGCAGAAACATCTTTTATCACTGATCCTTATGATGAAAATCGGCCTTTAATAACAAGGGAAAGTAAACAAGACGAGGCATGGGATAGAATAAAAAGAAATTATCCACACGCAAAAACATCGTATTCATCATTTACAGCAACAATGTGATTCATCATGGCGGCAGCAAGCACGTTTTCAAGCTCCGCAATAAGTTCTTTCTTGCTTCTGTTTCTGCTCCTTTACTGTCACATTACCTATCCGTCCTCGAATGCAAGCGTTATCCGGTCAAAGTGGATCAACAGTGCAGATCAATTTTCCTCTTTTAACGCCGAAACAAGCCTTACGAGTTGTTGGCAAAGAAGTCGGTCCAACTGCCATCTTGAAGTTGGGCCATCATCGAAGGACTTCTCGCACATTTACAAAGGCTTTTACATCAGGAAACGTTTTCTTAGACGTAGAATTAACTACTCCTCAGCGTCGTCTGCGTCCTTCAACCCCTCAGTAATAATGCTCACGAGAAGCGGCATAAATCTTGTCAACCCGGGCCCAGAACAACACTGTCAAGTAACTGCCGGTTCCAACGCTAAGACTTTGACGAACACCCGCCGTCTACCTACTGACCATACTAAATGTGAACCTTGGCTGGCCCACTTCAATTGTAGAAACATCATGGCTCATATCGACGAATTGAGGCTAACTTTTCAAGACATTCGTGCTTTATTTATCGGTATTACAGAGACATGGTTGGACAATTCCATATCGGACTCTGAAATTGATTTACCGGGTTATTCTGTGCATCGCCTTGGGAAAGATTTCCTTATAACCCCATATATTTATTATGCATACAGTTCTTTGTTTATCTAAACAATAGCGGAAACAATAGCGCTCCTTTGAGACTTATTCGCTTTGAATAACTTTAAATTTTACCATAATAATAATTCTGCATGCATAATAAATGTTTATATTGGGACGCCCTTTCAACAGGTTAATAATACGTCGTAGCGATTCTGTGTGCATGCGACGGCCTTCGCTTTACTGTCATTAAATACAGCGATCGTGCTGGATTTTAATGGTCACTTAAGTGGCGTTTAATTGACAACATCACTAACAAGTTGTGATTACAATAGCACACTGTTCAACAGTATAACGAAATTATAAATCACTATGACATTTCAACTCAGGAAAAATTAGGTGGGGGCAAATTACGCCAACAGCCACACTCTGTGGCAAACCCCACCGAGGCCGAGCACGCACACCAAGCACAAAAACAAATGGCGAGTCAGACATTAGAAATCACCAGGCCAACCTCCGATGTGTTGCCGGTCTGATATAAAAATAATGGTAATCGGCTCTCCAGCCCAAGCCTGCCGAGAGCCGATTACTCCTACAGGCATGGAGGAAAAAGTAAAAACATAACCGACGCAAAAGGCCTAAGACAGAACGAAAAGAAAAGAAAAGGCCTAAGATAGTTTCTTACTCCTTTTCTTAAGGCAGTCCTTTAAATAAGCAAAATAGCTTCCTGGACTGCCTGCCAAATGTATGATAATTACATGTAATGTAGTGCTATAATTTATAAAAGCAAATAAAATGAACTGAACTGAAAATGAACTGAACTGAACAAAAAGTACGAAGTAAAAACAACACCACATCAGAAACACCAGGCCAATCTCTGACGCGTTTCCGGTCTGTATAATAAGAATAAAAAGAAAATCGTCTCTCCAGCCCATGCCTGCCGAGAGCGATAACGTTGAGTGGTACGGACCTTAAATATAATTTCTTTGTGAACACCACGCAGTTCTCCAGCCCATGCCTGTCGAGAACTGATTATTTGGTCGTTATAAACGGGTTACCAGCCCGTGACTGCAATAACCGAAAACGAACCTAATTAATTTGCCCACGCAGTTGGCGATCGTATGTACAACTTGAATGCATCGGATTTCCAACGACCAAGACCCCGAATCTGCGCGTCAGACATGCCGTTTTCTGCTGCCAAACTAGCTGCACCAATGCGAAAAGAGTGCGATTTGTAACTGGAACAGTTTAAATCACAAAAAGCAAGGGCTCCTTTGAGCTGCCGCGTAAAGACCTCGGTTTTGACGGCTGAGCCGTCAGCTAGGCAAAAAAGTGGACCAGAATTGGATCCTCTCATCCGGCACCAGCGTAGTAAAAACTAAACCGGACAGCAGTGTACGGTCGATTCTCGGTGAATAATTATGGAAAAAGGACGCCCGGTTGTGTTATGGTTATAATTTTGCAGCCTGTACTTCATTGCGTGATTTTAGAAAAGACAGTAACTGAAACTGGAGAACGGAATGTCGCCTCTCAGGGGTCTTGATCGTTAGTTCACCCACTCGAAAAAATCCATAAAAAGCCACGAGAAACATTGTTTGGAATAATAAAATCTGATAGACGGGCGTGATGGTGTGAGTTAAAGCCTGCACCAATTTATGTAAGATATAGCGAGTGATAGGCAACCGTATGTCCGGTTTCGAGCAGAGCCTGCTTTGAGCAGTCATGATCTTGTGTACAACAAATGCTTTGGTGGGATCAGAGAAAGATCCAATTTTATGGACATAGCTCAATGCGGAAATATAAGTCGAAATTGAGGAGTCGCCCTGTATATATTGGACGGTGCGAAACACATCGTGAGAAGGGATTTAGAGGACGATTTTGAAGTCATTTGGATACAAATGCAACTCAAAAAAGTGAATTATTTAGTCGGATGTGTATACAGGGCTCCAGATGAATCCCTTGAGCTTTTTGACTATCTGGACGATGTTATGAGGCTTGCGACCAAGAACAAATTAGAAGTTATTGTTGTTGGTAATCTCAACTGTGACATGAATACCAACCACTTCAAGGCAAACGGATAGGTTGCTGGAATTTATCATGGCCAATGATCTTGAACAATGGATAAATGAACCAACTCGTGTGACTTCTAAAACAGGCACCCTCATTGATGTGATGTGTTAATAACTTTAACACCCAGCTTGTTTAAGAAGGCAGGCGTAATTAACATAGCCTTTAGCGACCATTATCCCATCTATGGAATTATGCACGGCTTAGCGACTCGCCCGAACAAACATCGGACCATAACAACACGCCCATGGAGCGACAAAAATATAAATGATTTCATAGCTGATCTGAGGCAAGCTCCGTGGAGCCTGATTCCTTCACCGATGTGGACGACATGTGTTCAGCTTGGGAATTGCTGATGAAATCCCTGATTGACCATCATTTCCCATTAAAGAAGAAATGCATTCGAAAATGAACGCACCCTTGGCGTGACAGTACTGTTCTCAAACTCATGAGAACATGCGACCAAGTACACAAAAGGGCTAAAACATCCCGATTATCTTTGGATTGGAACGAATACAGGCTCCTTCGTAACAAAGTCACCGCAGTGAACAGGAAGGCTAGGAAAAATGGATCATGTTTACTATAGGTGGTGTCGACCGATATATCGGTCGATATATCGGTCGATATAGCGGCCGATACTCGGTCGAGAGTCGGTCGAGAGTCGGTCGAGAGTCGGTCGAGAGTCGGTCGAGAGTCGGTCGACAGTCGGTCGATATATCGGTCGAGATGTATGTCGCCCGATATTGCTTGAAGTTCGCCGACACTTCGCCGACACTTCGCCGACACTTCACCGACACTTCGCCGACACTTCGCCGACACTTCGTCGACACTTCGCCGAGACTTCGCCGACACTTCGCCGATAGTTGGTCGATACTTGACCGATATATCAGTCAGTAATTGGTCGACACTCGGTCGATGGTCGGTCGATATTTGGTCGATAGTCAGAGGATGGCCGTTCGACATATCGGTCGAGAGTCGGCCGATAGTCGATAGATGTTTGTCGGTCTGTATAGTGTTTAGTCCGTTACCAATAGCCCCGACGAAGAAATAGAGAAAAACTACTGAAATATGGAACGATTTTAGCTGTCCGAGTTATTTAACCCATTGACACGAGGAGATTCTTGAAAAATACGCATTTTCGGACATTTTTCGGTCAGTTATGAGTCCAAACTACTCAAAATGAAACATGAAAGCATGCCTTTCTTTGCAATAGCATCCAGTTTTGTGATATTTTTAGTGTACGGGCATGGAAAAAAGTCGAACCCAACCTCCTTAGACTTTTACGTTTTTCTTTTTGTTTGTTTGTTTTTTTTTTTTCTTTTCCTTTTTCTGCTGTTTTTGTCTTTTTGCTGCAGTTGCTAACTGTTTACTGGGCTTTCAGTCAGTTCAATAATTTTCGAGAAAGCATCACCCAAACGGGAAATTCTTACCAAGTGATGAAGAAGGAAATTATCCTCCGAGTTTTTCACTCAAATTTCTAAACGTTTCTGTATATATTTGAAGCTCAATCACTCTGCTTTGGGTATCATTGTTTGGTTTCTCTTCCTCCAGCAGATCTTTTATTATCATAAGGGGTGTCTTTTTCACGTAAACGCTTAGAACATGACTCGGGTTATGGCCAGGCAAGGACGGCAGGGGGTGATCCTATATATATTTAGTATATACTAAAACAGTGGATAGCGTTGTGCGCGCTCTCTGATTGGCTACTGAAACATGGGATAGCAATTGCTATTCACCTCCGAGCAAATGCGCGCGAAAATTGTAATCGTTGACGGGAACAAATGTGTCAAAAATCATCAATGCTATGCCTATATTGTCTGACTGTTTTAGTCTATAGTAAAACAACTATTCACCTCCGTGTCAGTGGCTAGTGGTGGATCCACTCACTAGCGACCTCCACTTCGGGGAATAGTGGTTAAATATAAAACAAAATAACCATCGGAAAAGTTCGTTCCAACGTAGGCTGGTATGTGATATTTTGCGCGCAGAATTTGATTATAAACAGCGTACATTGTAACGGACTCAAGTGGGTTGTCGAACTTTACGATATGCGGTAAACTTTGCAGCGAATATTTCTAGACTTATTACAGCAACAGTTTCAATTCCTTTGGTATTTTAAATGCACACTAGAACAAAACTATTCTGTACCGCCTTCACGGTCTACATGCAAACTAAGAAGTCCGCTAAGTGAGAGTTATAGGCCTTCAGCCTCTTGTTATGTGATTTATTCCCACCGTCATATCTGGCTAATTTTTCCTTTGGCGAGAATTTCTCAGCCGACTCAGAAATACATTGATGAAAAAATGTTTTGATTTTTCAGTTTGTTCAACTTGTTTTTCCTTAACAAGTTAAGATAATGTTGGTGTTAACGTGGCGCGTGTTGCCCAAAAGTCATTTCTGTTACGCATGGTCG